>NDXB01018758.1:0-14493 GCA_002631895.1 Agapornis roseicollis | reverse complement strand
GGGGGGGCATTGGTTGACTGGGGGGTTGGTTGCTTGTTTTGAGGGGGCTGTTTGGTGGTGATGTTGGTTTTGGGTTTGTTTGCTTTTTTTGAGAGGCCTGCTTTACCTTTTTAAACTGAAGAGAACTACTTGCAAGGTTAATCTAGATCCATCACAACAGCTGCAGTTGCTTACACTCGGATATATACTTATACAGCTTCACATATATTTTCCGATTTCCAGTCATTTAAGAGCACATCAACTAATTACAGGTTGAGAAGAATAAACAAAGATTCAAAATTCTTTCCTTTTCTGGAAGAGTTAAGCTGATACAAAGCTGGTTTTCCAAAGCAGCAGATTTGAGTATTTAAAGCATTTCACCCACAGATTCTAAATCACACTCACAGCAGTAATAGGATGAACTATCAAGTGGGCTGTTAAATGCAGGCTTGCACAGTTCTGCGTATTCATGCTATTTTCAACTGCTGAAATGCTGTAACCTTTTGAAGGGCAATTTTTAAGCTTTTATGTCTAGTTTTTCAACCTTGGAGCACACTAACTTCAATGCTTTTCTTGACAGAATTAATTCAAAGCCACCACTCAAAGCTCTGAACTCTGCCTCCCATTCTGGGCAACCACCCGAAAGTAGAATGTAATAAACCACTCAGAGTTGTTAATTTTGTCATTAAAGGACACATTAGGATAGCTCTCCTGGGTTCACCTGCTGTGCTGTAAAGATGACTCTGCATTTCCTTTATTTAGTTTTTAAAGTGACATGCATAGGCAGAGTTTACAATACTTTATGAGTTTTGCACCACAGTACACTCCGTCTATTCAAAAGAAAATCAAGTAATCTTTTTCTTCAGGTACAGAAACAGTACTGCTAAATTCTAGATAATATGTCATAGTAAATCATACAAGAGTTCTTCTTTAGCTTTTTTCCCACTCTCCAGTTCATCACCTCACTCTGCCCTGGAATTTTCTTATCCTTTTCTTTGTGGAGAATAGCAGTCAATAGTTACTTTACACAGACTCTATTTGATTATGGCAACTAATGGTTTGCTCTGGTTTCTTGCCAGTTTCATAAACAACCTCCTTTGTTTGTTAGCTCAACTGCTATTTGAGGCTGAACTACTGAATAAAATAGCATCCACTATGCTACTGGAATCACTGAAATAAATCTATATTGATAATTTTAATCAGCATTATCATCCAGAATTAGATGGGGGTAGACAAATCTTGAGAAACAACTTAGCTACGTAGAACAAGAAGATTAGTAAGGCTTGAATAAAATTACTTTTTGCCAGTCCTGTTATAGGGTTTATGTAGAATAGCTCTCACAGATTTGATCTGAAATGGTAGACATAACAGGCTCTGAAATTGGTTTTGAACTACTTATCTCAATAATCACTTAATCCAATAATTTGAAACAGTTCACTAAAATAGAAAGTGAGGCAGAAAAAAAGTAAACCTTTATAAAATGTTATTTGAATGAATGCAACTGTAGTCTAGCAAATTAGCACTCTGCTATTTAAGCAAGCCCTGAAGAACCTGTAGGAGTACTACACAGAACTGGTAGTCCACAGAACTGAGCACTAAACCATCATCTGCACAATGAACCTCATCTGCTTGTCCAGAATCTTCACAAACTGAGGATGAAGGCAGAGGGATTCCTGACTTGGAAAACCATTATTTCTTGCAGGCCCATTCAGAAACTGGATGCTTGTAAAGCACTCAGTCATTTAATGAAATTTCAGGTTGACAGCTTAGAGACTGATTGTTATTTATAATAAGCGAAGCATAGCACAGCAGATCTCAGGCAGAAAATCATAGCTACTCTTCAGGCAAGCTAACTCAGATTTTCTCTGTTCAAGTATATAGAATGCACCAAAATTCATTCTATTTTAAAATAGCCATACACAGAAAGATGAAGTGCACTTTAGAGCTGTATGGGTCAATATAAATCCAAATGCTTGAGCTACCACTTTTATTTAAACCTTCACTATCTATGGAGCTTGTCAGGAATAATCACTGTCATGGAAAATACTAATCTCCATAGTGTCGTTTGTCCTAAGACTGTGATTAAAAAAAAACCACCCCAAAACAAAACAAACAAAATCAAATCAAAAGGTAGCTAAGGGGATACTGAAAGCTCTCTGTCTGTCCATCCCACCAGGATAAGCCCAGAACTTGTTCTATCAGTACAAACTCTGCCCATCCCAAATGCTCAATACGCAACCTAACATTGACTTCCATAATATACTTCCATAATAATATACTATGTCTGTATAAATACCAGGTACTGATGCTTCCTGTGTTCTTGTTAACTCCTGTTATGCGCATTTTGCAGAGGTCAGATAAAGTATTTAGAATAGTAAAACATTACATCAATTAAAACAATATAATGTTATTATTACAGTTACAATAATAAAACGGTTGAAAAGTAAAGCAAAGCATATTCTGCTGAATATAAGCACTATAAGAAACCAATAGACAGAAACTAAAAAATAGGTAACTGCTTGCAGTAAAGGCAAAATGTCCAAGGTAAATTAATGATACAGTCATTCAAGAAGCTACTACATGCTAATACAAGACTAAATAAAATTATAATGAAGAATCAGGCAGTATTAGAAAGCATATAAGGAGCCATATGGTACCCTCAACTATGAAAGTATTAAATTACTAATGTTTCTAATGCTTTAGGTATTTGATTCTCTGACCAGTACATAACATTTTAAGGAGTTATTTTATTCTGTATTATTTAGGATCCTCTTACTGTGACTAACATCAGTATTATTGCCATGTATAGCATCAAGTGTTATTGCCATTTTTTCCAACAAGTACCAGACATTTTAGACTTAAACTTGTTGTATAACCAGAACTCTGCTGCCACCATGGACATCTCTTCTTGAAACAAAATGAAGCACAGAACAAAGGAAAACATAAGTAAAATCACCCAGGTGACACTAATCCCAAATCAGGGTAAGACAAAAAAAGCCTGAAGGTAAAAACTGCAAGAGAGTCAACATCAACCTAAAAACCAAGCTGGCAGCAGTACTTTTAACAGAATTTATTGCAAGCAAAATAATTCCCTGTTGGATTCCTAATGTGAACCACAGAACATATGGTTATGGGCCTGAAGTCAAAGTGGAAAAGAGCCACTAAGTTCTTCCCACAGATACTTCTCAGACTTGGCAACACGCTTTTGGTGTCATTTACACAGTGTTACCAGTGCTGAAACTTAACATGAATTGCTACCTGCAAAAACCATTGGACAAGAATGGTGATCCCTGACTCAACCCAACGCAACTTTTTTCTGCACAAGATGTTATTGAAGGGGCCTCAAACAGAAGTCATAGCATGGAGTCTTTGGTAAATGACAATTGGTACATGACAATTCACTGGAAAGGAGTGGCCAAAGAGAAACTTGCAAAAACAAGCTTCAGAAGACATCAAGTAAACAGCATAAGCTATTACATGAGATTCTTCTCTGCACCTTTCAATATTACTTGTTGGAAGTTCAATGAAAGGCGGGTTGTCTGGGATCAAATGGTCAAGCAAGTTCACCAGAGCAACTCACTAATGGAATTTCTCCAACATTTGCTTTACTTAGCTGTGTCCACTGGAATTAGCCCACAGGTTGCTGACCTCATTCTTGACACAAAGTGTAGGATGTCAGAAGCCATGTCAGCTGCATACTTTGCTTAAGGTCAATTAGAATACCTGTGGTATGTCAAGTGTTTTTCAAAACCTCAGCTATGACTCTCATTCCCCCACAGCAATCAGTCTAAATCAGGTTTCAAGAAAAAAAGTACAAAAAAGAAATAAGAGGAAATAAAGGAAATCCATATCAAGACAAATAGGGCTTTTTATCAGCATCATGTTGTTTACCACACTGAATACTTTGGTACACTTTTTGCCTAATAATACTTCTGAAAACTCAAAGCTAATCCCTTCTCTCAAGTGATTAAATAATCTAAATTATAATTAATTGAGTTATGTTTCTACCTGTATGTAAATACTCTGGTCTCAATCCCATCTACTGTAGTAACATCCAGACAGTTTTTGCTCACAAGGAATCACAATCTGGAATCAAGATGAAATTAACACAATTTCTGCATAAATCATCATTCTTCATCAATTTTCATGTTATGGAGATAAGGTTTACAGTAAAAATCAATGAAATATTTGTATGGTAAAGACAACAACACTAATTCCACAGACATCCCTCACTAGATAGGTGATCACACAGAACTGTGATAATATCATCATACCCTGGCAAATGCCGGGGAAGCATAAGCAACAATTTACACAAAGTCTACAACTCAAAATAATACATTTTTAATATTTCAAATCTAAACACAGCAGAAGAAGCAAGGAACACTTGCCAAAAGAACTCTGAGTAAAACACATAGAGAGGGAAAAAACAAGCCCTATAGCAACAGGCTGCAGAAGGCTCAGGTTCTACCAGAATCACTGATACTAATGAAAACAGAAAAGCTGAGCAAGGACAGTTCACTTGCCCCTGTCAAATCAACACGTCAGTCACAGCCACAAACCGTGAACACAGAGCATGATACATTAGAATGAATGTTTCAAGCAAGCACCACAGCATTCATCTCACTCCAGCTTTAAGAGCACTCCATACCCCCCAAGAGAAAAATCTCTCAACTACTGGATAAGGAAGGAAATTACAAGTTGGTGTACACCTTATGAAAATTTCTGAACAGGCTTAAGCTTGAGAAAAACCTAAATCTATGAAAAGACCAGGACTGAACTCCAAAGCAGCTGCTACTCCTACAACAAAGGAAGAGATCATAAAAGACTAAACTTTTATCAGAGTGTAACAGTGCACAAACATCACATGTCAATTAGATTACACTTAGTCTAGCACACTGCCAACTGTGTGCTAATGTAAGGTCAAACCTCCTCCTATATCAAATACGCTCAGAAAGACACTCTGGCAGCGTCTTACTGAAAAGCTCAACTCAACTTGACAGACTTCAACTGGTTAAGCCTGAATTCAGATATTTCATTATTTTTCTTAGCAAAGCCTATTTCAAACTGTACCTAAAAGATTGGATGATTCTTGCATCTTGAAGCTATTAGCTCTTGTAAGCATCCTAAAATGCATTACTTGCACAGAGCAGGAATATACTAGATATGTGCTATATATTGAAGAAGATACCACCACCCTTTGCCATGTGCACAAAAAGACAAGAGGGCAATAAAAAAAAGGAGAGATTATTTTTCAAGGGCAGGTAGGAAAAAAATAACCTGTCATTGTCAATGCTCATGTTGATTACAGCAAGCAGCAAAAGGGAAATCAACCTGAGACGCAGTTTACAACTACAGGTACTATGCCTACCTAAAGACATGACATAGGTTCCAGCTAGGGGCTCTTTTGGCATCAGCCTTTGACAGTTATCATTTTGGCTACTTAGGAGATACTCACCAAGCAGCCCTCTTCAAGACTAAATTAATGGCTCTTCAGGTGAGAATCAGAGAAGTATCCTAAAACAAAGTCACAAGCTTTTGAAGTGGTTCTGCAATTCAAGCAACTGAGCTAAATCAGGAACAGACATTGCTTTATTCTCCCTGTAGGGTTTCTACCTCCAAAGAGATTTTCCATTAAAAAAAGGCAAGGAAGGCTAGAATAAGTAGGGCAACAAAATTTCCCATTTGGAAATTTCACAGATGCACCACTGGCTCTAAATATATAGTCTGAAAATACTTCTTCCCCAGACCATATCCTTAAAGGGAGAAAAATCTCAACAAAATGACTTTATAGTAACTTATTGAAAAGACCTAAACCCAACTGCTCAACATCTCTTTTTCTCCCCAGTATATTACAATTCATGTCTCTCATTTCCAGGCTTCAGAGGAGAGCTCAGCATTAATTTCTGTAGACAACAATCACACTGCCAAATTGATATATTTTCATGTACTTCCTAGGGTGTTCCCAGCTCTCACTCCTGTGCCAAAACTTCCATTTTTACTGCCGGCTTCCACAGTGAGTTTCAGGCACTTTCAGAATCAAATCCAGGAAAGATAAGACAGAAAAAAAAACAAGACTTGGATAAATATCAACACAGGGGACTCAATAAACTCAATAAACTCAACAGACTCCCTAAATCCAAGCTGCTATTAACCTTGTGAAAATTCAACAGTAATAAACCTTATTTAAAACCAGAATATGTTATAACGTCATCCCCCTAACTTTATACAGTAAAAACACAAACAGAGGTGTACTTCTAAATAGAAATCCATATCCATCTTTATCTGATCTCATCAAGGTTATCCTCTTCAGCACACAGTGCAAAGTGTGCTATTTCTGTAGCAACAACAAAGGACAACATAAGTGAACAAAACATTATACCAATACTTAATACAGAAATTTAAACTAATTTGGTACCTGTTATCACCTGAAAGGTAACAAATAAACCACAACTGTAGAAACATCTAGCATAGTCATAATCAAACTATCAAAGAACTCAGCTTACTTTTTAAAAAACATACATGTTAGTAGAAAGGTAGCAAAGTGACTGACACTGTAAATAACATGTTTAATAATATACCAAGTCTCGATTTTATAAGTACCACTTGGCTTTGATGTACTAGTTATGTGTTTAGGTTCATGCATACATTAATGTTACATAAATACAGCATATTTGTGTGTGCATGTATGACACAAGCATGTGCACACATACATCCCTAAAAATCATCATGGCTTTTCAGCACTGCATACCATTGAGAAAGTTGAAAAGGGATTCACAATTCCCTAATATATTGTCCAGTGCAATGAGCACACTCAAGGTCAAATCCCTCCCCTCCTTCTCTTCCTTGCTCTACTATTATCACTGATTTAATGGCTGACTGCTATAGCTGTAAATTTAAGACCTCAACAACATGCACTGATCATTTAAAATATATCCTCCTTACAGTTACTGCAACCTCAGCATCGTTCATCAACTCCAGTTACAACAGAATGCTCACTCGGTTGCTCCTACTGAATTATATATTTACAGACTGATTAATAATGCAATATATCAAAAATCTGAAATAATTCTACCCATGGACTAGCAGCAGAAGGGTACTGAGAAAATACTTAATGGAAAAGTTTGAAACAGAACTTCAGTATAATAGCTGGTAGTAGAGGCATTATCCCACTGTTTTATTTTGGAGGGGCAGGGCAGGACTTAAACACAGTTAACAGAAGAAACACTATGAATCACTGCTTTTTACAAGTTATTTATCTAAACATATTTAGAATTAAACATTGTACTAAATCTTTCATTATGTACCTGAATGATGTACAGTATTCACCCAGTGCTACACAATTTAAACCTACACTAGAATTCTTATCCATAAACATGAGTTTAACTAACCTCCTTTTTCAACCTCCCACATCACTCTTACAGAAATGTTCCCTTATAGGGAAGAGTCCTTTTATTCTGTTTTATTTGCTTGTGCAGCTCCAATCTTTTCCCTCTTACATATATTTTCTGCAACAACTAGGCAAGGCAGGAGTGAAATACTTGCTTGTGTAACACTTTTCCACCCTACTACAACCTGACCCCACAACACTATTTCCCAGTGCATTCCATATTCTGTATTAAAACATCAAATAGATTTTTTCACAGATCCAAGTTCTATTTACATCCTCTTTTCATGGTATAAAACATACACTTCATTCAAAAGGAGGGTGAAGAAAGCACAAAGTACTGAAATTTAATATGGAAAATCACCAAGCAGACAGCTATTAAAACCAGGAATCTATTCAGCTTTGGCAGGAATCTCAGTCTTATTGCAGTTTCCTACTTGCTCACCATGTGCTGTGTCCCAGCTATTCACTGCAGTGCTGTTTCTTGTAGAAAGGATACTAAAACAGTTGCTTTAAGTGCAACTTCAAAGTTTAAGTAAAACTTCAACAAAACCTAAAAGAAACTCCCTGTTCAGGGTTTAGGACACCGTGCAGGGAAGAAGACTTGGATGCTGCCGTTGATTTGCCTAGATCATCTTCCCCCCAAGAGACTCTGCTCCCCCACCTATTCCTTGTAAAGATCAGTGTTCTTCTCAGAGAACGGCTAAGCAATGTACTCCAGAATAACATTCCAGGTAGATTTTCAGATTCATTCTATACTCACAAGTGAGCCACCCTACCAAAACTGTGTAAGGGCAAGTTTTCTTTAACATGAAGTTTCTCATGTCTTAATATCTGAACTATTTGATGCAGAAAAAACACCAAATCATGACAGTCAGGCGAAAGCCAGCTTCCTTGGCTAATCTGTCTTAGTAAATTCCAAGTAAACACATGTCACTAACTCTCAAAAAGTCTTCTAATGAGTGGGTCCTCTGCAAAGACTATCACATAACATTTAAAACCAACTGAAAGAATTTTCATAAATTCTAGCTTTTGTTTTCCTTCCAGTGTATGCATGAAAAGGGCTTGAAGCATTCCTTACTATTCATATTCTTCACTGGCACTGATTCCACTAGTAACTATGGTTACTTTCTGCTACTACAGGCTATTGTTCCACCAGTTAACAAGATGCCACATGAAGAGGTCACTGGACTGACCTCTTCTTGAGTACAAGTTTAATTCTCCAACGATCCACTTACCTATACAACAGCCAGAAGCACTAACATGCTTCTGACAAAAAGGAGAGAAATTGTGAGCTTTGTGAGTCATTTCTGCGTCAGGCAAGCATGAATGAATTCAAATTATTTCCTGGGGAAATTATCCTTTCACAGTTAAGAAACAGGGAATATTCCCAGAAGCACCTGTTTCCTTTGATTAGTAGTTGTGACCAATCCAGTTCAGTCAAACAGCCATACTACTGAATCAGTCTAACTACACAAAGAGATGATACTTTTCATAAAATCTCTAAAATCAAAAGCTAATGAAGACCTTTAGCCAAGCTATTTGATACCATATATCATAGCATAGAATCATAGAATAGGTAGGGTTGGAAAGGACCTTAAGATCATCTAGTTCCAACCCCTTTGCCAGAAGCAGGGACACCTCACACTAAACCATGCCACCCAAGGCTTCATCCAACCTGGCCTTGAACACTGCCAGGGATGGAGCACTCACAACCTCCCTGGCCAACCCATTCCAGTGCCTCACCACCCTAACAGGAAAGAATTTCTTCCTTAGATCCAATCTAAACCTCTCCTGTTTAAGTTGGAACCCATTACCCCTTGTCCTGTCACTACAGTCCCTAATGAAGAGCCCCTCCCCACCATCCCTATAGGCCCCCTTCAGATACTGGAAGGCTGCTATGAGGTCTCCATGCAGCCTTCTCTTCCCCAGGCTGAAAAGCCCCAACTCTCTCAGCCTGTCTTCGTATGGGAGATCCTCGTGGCCCTCCTCTGGACAGTTCCAACTACTCTGCTCCTTTTCATGTTGAGGACACCAGAACTGCACACAATACTCCAAGTGAGGTCTCATGAGAGCAGAGTAGAAGGGCAGGATCACCTCCTTCGACCTGCTGGTCACTCTCCTTTTGATGCAGCCCAGGATACGGTTGCTTTCTGGGCTGCAAGCACACACTGTAGGACTTAATGCAGTGTGAAGCCTTAAAAATACAATACTTACAAGGTTCTTCCTGAGAGGCTTGATTATAAGAATGCTCTATAAATATTTAGCTCTAACTGTATAACAACAAGAACAAAACAGTGTTGCTAACCATCTAACCTTCTCAAGATTTGTACCTATTATAAAATGTGTATCCTAAATAACTACTTTTTAGTGATTTTATTTCATTTAACCTTGTCCTTAGATATATCTGATATAAACTGACATGCTGCTTTAATTATAGGATGCTTTGAAAGTTCACTAAAGACATTTTTCAAGCACAGAGAATAGCAGGACAAAATTCCATTAGTGACCTTTTAGTATTATAAGCACCATTTCCAGATGAGCAGTCAAAGCTAGAGACACATTTAGAACAGTAATGTGTACAAGGTCAAAATAACTTCAACAAATTAAGAATGTGGAGCAAGATTTATCCCCATTTTGCCCAAAGTCTTGCCACTTTGAGGCATTCTCTTCTCAAAGCATTACAGTATAGAAATGTTATGTATTTGTGAAGTTTTTCCAGTAATGATCTTTCCTTGTTCTTTTTGCCAACTCTCCTACATGTATTAAGATGAAACAAAGTTAAGTCATCTTCTCAGCTATTTGTTCTCATACCAATGAAAGGCATGGCCCTTTTTCCTGAGGCTTAGAGAACTCATTTATTATGGGATCATATTCTCCAGTCTCCCTGGAAACCATTTAAAAATAGTCAATAGCTGTAATGGCCAGGTTAATCTCCTGGCTTTTAATTGCAATGTTTACTTGGAGCTTCAATATTCATGCATCACATGTATTTTTCAGCTTGGTTTCTCCTCTCACACAGCCCCAGTGCATACATTTTAGGCATGCTCTAAAGAAAATATTACACTAATCTATGCAGGCAGCAGACTCTATGAGGTTTTGTGTCATTATATGTGTAACAAAGAAAATCAAACAAATCCTTACCTCAAAATTAAACTTCATTTAATAGGTATTAAGCTTATCTGAATGTACTGCTTGACCATGTGGAACACTTCCAATAACCAGGTCTGTAATGCAAGATACAAACAAGTTACTTTCTTACAGTCCACTAATTCCTAGTTTTAAAGTACCTTCTATCAACACACTGGAAAGGAAGCAATTCAGAAAGTGGTAAGTTCCATTTTCTCTTTCGGAGTCAGCATTTGCATTGCCAAAAAGAACAGGTTTAAGTTCAAGAAAAAATTCAATCCAGGCTTCCAAATTACTCACAGTTAAAAGCTCATAATAAATGAACTAGACTTTTATACAAGCCTAGTCAAGAACAAACCACTTGCAGCACAAATCCAGGCATTAATATAAATTAAACAATCACATTGACCTCTCAAAGGTCTCTATTTTGAAATTAACTGTGCTTTTCTACAGCTACAGTCTCCGCATGGAATAACTCAGTAGAAAATGGTGCAGCACAAGCCTCTCCAGGCAGTTTCCCTTCACAGTGAGCCTCCTGCTGAGAGTATGATTGCAGAAAAGTAAAAATGGAATCAACAGCTTGTTTTTCAAAGATAACAGAAACTTTATTTCAAGGTTTCGGTTGTTTTGAGGAGGTGGACTTGTTGGTTGGGTGGGTTTAGGCTCTGCATTTTACACCTGGTTTTCTTATTTTCCATAGGATTCTTAGGACCATTCCTTAGGTTTTCATTTAAACAAAAGCTAGCATAGAGTACAGGTTTAATACTCAGCTCATGAGGATGGGAAAATCAGTTTGAACACCAAAAAGACTGCAATTTCTCAATTCCTCCCCCAGCCCCCACAGTGCTGTGAAATAAACACCACCTTTTTGTCTAGGATTTCAAAGTTTACAAGACTGATCACTTTCTTTCTGGCACATTAATATGTTTGGAGAAAAAGAATATGGCCAAGATCCTGCTGCTAGCTAAGGCCTGCGTATGTTCTGTGTGTGCAGACTAGTTATGGAAGGCTTTTATCTCACTTTTGGATCTGTTGGAGCACTCTCTTACTGCAACCATAAAATTCAGATCAACTTCTCATCCCTAAAGCCATCCAAATTTGAAACTAGTTTTTGTAACAATCTAGAAGACCAGGAAGTAAGAATAAAGTTACACAAGTACAAAGCGACATAGCAGGGAATGCCTCTTGGAGAAAAGCCTACAGCAACAACAGAATTCCTGCACTTTCAACTAACTAAAGCTGGGACAAACATTTCCAACAGAATCAGTTCATCATAGGATGTTATTTCTTGTTGGTCAGAAAAGTTTTTTTTTAACTTGCAGTGGGCTTCTAACCAACATCAGCTCTCTGCCAACATAACTATCAACTGCAGGTTAACAGATTTACTGCAGCCTAGAGTAAATGCAGTTTGCATTAGGACAATCATTTTAGCATCTAATGGATCATCTGCACCTCCATTAAAATCAGCATTGTAGTAGGTAGTTACTTTGAAATTTAGACCCTTAATCAACACTCATTAAACTTTTCAACACCTCCCAAGTCTCCAGTAATGCATAAAGAATGTACAATTAAATTTAATGAAAAGGCATGCCGCCAGCCTGCACCTTGTGGATTTTCTGCTAAAATCTAAGGTCAGGATAAAAGCAAATTCAGCGCACAGAATGTCAGCCTATCTAATGCATTCCCTTGGGCAGCCATACCAGTGTGTAAGAGATTCATCCGTCATGCAAGTATTTGTATTACAGTAACATGCCCATAAATTCATCAGCTACCCTATTTTCGAGAAGCCACTACTCATTGCTTCATACTTGCACAGGTTTTAACTTTTTAAGATTTGTTTCAGATGCAATTGTGAAGTATTTGAATTCACAACTCAGATTCAATTTGAATTGATACAATTGTGAAGTATTCACAATTTGCAGTTGTGAAGTATTTCTAGTTGTATTCACTTGCAACACTGATACCTTTCTTCCTTTTCAGTCCTTTGTTAACAACACCACCACAAACCCTTTCAAATCCCCAAATTCTGAGAACACCAAGTACTGCTGAAGCTGGAAGCATCTTCACCTCTACTGAGAGCTTTCATCAACTGAGGCTGATACCAGGCTTGTATCAAAAGTGAATGTCTGAAAAACATACCACATTCTAGAGAACAAAAACCTGATGTAACAGAGAATGAAGTGACCATCCCAGTATTGTTTCCTTCCAGTTACACCTGACAGAGGTCCTCAAATAAGTTTTTTAATTCAACACATGTTGTTCATTTACCGTCACTGTGATTTAAATGAGTGGGAAACTGCTCTGAAATCTGCTGTTGATGCAGTTCTGTAACAGAGCTGTTGCTTAAAAAAACCAAATGAAAATAAAAATCAACTTGTTTTCAGGCTGTAAACCAAATATGGAGCAATAGAAATTAATTTTTCTATAGTTTATCAGGAGGGTCTATCTATTCGTGTTAATCAGAAATGTGACTGGAAATGAAGCAGGCGAGGGAACAGCTCTCTTACCATTTTATATCAAGGAATGCAACAGAGCAGTGTATTTGCATACACCACCAGAGCAACCTGATGAGCAGAATACCATGTTTCAAAATTCAAACTTCATTTAAAACAGTAGATTTTCAGTTATATGTGTATTTAACAGTGGAAAAATTAACATAGCCTGTGGACTCAGAGGAAAACAAAAACTTATTATACGATGTTATGTTTTAAGACTACATTGAACGAATGCAACTGTGGAAAGAACAATCCTTTTTCAAGTGGGTTAGTTACTGCTGAAGTAGTCATATATTTTTACTTACCAATTGGAGCTAAAAGAGAACCTAGAAACTGCTCATCACTGTTTGTTTGTTCTATTGTCCTCACTTCCTGGAATGCAGTCACAGCTAGACTCTGACTGCCCTAGAGCTCAGCCAGCAAATCAGAGCCCTGAATCCTGAATTTGTTTACGCATGAGCCTCCTTCCTAATACCCTGAACATATTGTAAAGTGGGAACAACGAGTGCATAAAGCCCCTAATTCTGAAAGTTTACACAAAATTCAACAGGGCTTTCTGAAAATCTGGAGTATTTTTTTAGCATAAGCATCCTCCACCTTTTTTTTTTTTTTTTCTTGGCTGCAGCTACATTTCTCTGAAGTGGTTTTGGTACAAATGCTAGTGATGGTTTGGGGTTCTTTCTCCCCTTACTCTTGTTAGTCAAGCATTGCTGTAAAAAATGGAAAAGTTATTCAATTATGAGGCTAAAGCCACCATTATTCCTGCAGCCAGGTTGCAACTACTGATTTTTCCACTTTTAGGCAAGGCGCCACCTGGAAACCAGCAAGCTTTTCTAGCTGCAGGAGGCCAACAGAAGAACACTGCATATAAACCCAGAAATTCTGCATTTAGTTCCATCACATCTAACTTGCTCAACCATACAAAACAGCTGCACACTTTATTAGAATCCTTACTATTTGTGAAGGATTAAAAAGGCAAAAAAGGGGGGGGAAATGACCAATAAGCACCCTTTACTGCAAGTAAATTGGTTTTTCATAGAATGAAATGAAACACCAAATTTAACAATTTAATTTTATTTTTTTTTAATCCAGCGAAGTATTACAGGAGACATTGATGATAGCAAGAAATCCATTTAAGAAAGCAGAACTGATACTCATCATCATCTCTTGCCCTTCCAACCCACTAGACACATAAAACCTATCATTAATACTTCAAGTTTGAGAAACTTCTTCTGTCATATAAGATTGTCCACCTCTCCCTAGCTTAGAGGCTACTAAACTTGTCTCCACTCCAAACCTTCCAACACTTCAGGGTCTTTTTGCCTGACATCTTTGGCTTCAACCAAATTAACTGTTCAAAATAACCCATCAAACCTGTTCTTTACTGATACAGCATAATCTACTGCTATGTCAGATATTTCATAAGTGATCAGAATTACAGAGTCACAGAATTACCAGGTTGGAAGGGACCTCTAAGATCATCAAGTCCAACCCGTGCCCTACACC
>NDXB01018757.1:356612-382688 GCA_002631895.1 Agapornis roseicollis | reverse complement strand
CAAAACACCAGCTACTAAAGAGAAGAAAAACTGACTGCAACTGCTGAACCCAGGACAGAGAGTCATTGGGAAGTAAGCATTAAAGCCAGCAAGCCTCAGGGTGCAGCAGGGTTTGAAGACATTTCCATGCTCCCTCTGAGGGGTGAGGAGGGTTGGTTTAAAAATGATGCAGAGAAATGTTTGGAAAATATTATTTTCTATTCATGACATTTGTGCTTTTCCCATTGTGTCTATTACAGTGTTTTCTGCCTGCTTTACCCCTAACCAGATCTTTCAGATTCTTGATGTGCTGCTGCACCTTGCAGAACATGGTGTCCAAATTTTGCATGGGATGTTGTATAGGGCAGCAAAAGCCTTATATGTGAGATTTTTATACAGGTGATAATGACATGAGAACCAACATACACACTTGTTATCTGGGTGAAGCCTGCTGTGGTAGTTTGTAAAGGGGTCTGCTGACAGGGATACAAAATTCTATTGGAAATTTTTTTTCAGGGAAGTTTTGAAACACATCTATAGTGGAAACATGCAGTATTGTGCTGTGACACATCACATCTGAAAATATCTCCCCTGACAAGGTACACTAGAAATGTGAGGAGCTTCTGCTGATCTGCTGCTGCTCTGAGTTATGAGCTCCTGTAGACATAGCCTATTACTGGGAGAATTTGGTTAGAAGTTGTGGGGAGCCCTGAAGTTTATTTTCTCTTTATATAAACCTAACTTTATATATATATATATATATATATACACACACATATATAATTATTCTCTTCCCCCAGTGCCTACAACATTCCTAGTTTTCGTGCTGGGGCTCAGTTGCTCAGCTCATTGAGTGGATACGCCTACACCAAGCGAGCCTGGAAAAAAGAAGTTCTCGAGCTGTATATGGATCCAGCTTTTTTCCAGATGGACACTTCATGCACTCAGTAAGACATGAGGCTGTAGCACTCCCAAGATTCTATTCTGAATTCACAAAGAAAGGCTTTAAAGGAGAATGGCTAATATTGGAAGGAAAATTCTGTTTAGTACTTTCTTACAGAATGCAGTAATGTTAAAAATGGGTCTCAACTACTAATTCTAGTAATGAGTATATTAGATATAATTAGTGTAACTACATTATAGTTCATAAGGAAAAACTTATGCTGATACTCCCCTTTATGATTGCGGAACTGCATACAGTAGAGCTGGAGGACCTAGAAGGCAATAGGTGTTAAACCAGATAAGAGTCTGCATATTGAATACTGTTTGGAAACTTTATTGTATGAAAGGCTTGACCAGAATCTTTTCTGAGGTGAATCTGTACCAAAGTTTTCTCTGGGTATCTAATTCCTTCTGTATCTTACTCAGCTGGAGATCCATTGTTGATCATCTTCTGACACACGAGAAAACTATGTTTAAAGATCTGATGAGTAAGTATCAGCTACTGATAACTTATTTATTACATTATTATTACATTAATTTGAAATCTATTTGCTTTTTGAGCTATTGGGTGCATTTTTAACATACTGATATATCAATAAAATACAGACAATGCTGCATCTGCATAATTGATTATATTGCCAACTTTATTCACAGATAAAAACTGTGCTAAGTTAATTATGTGTTTTGGTCATGTCTAAAACACACCACAAGTATTTTTGTTCTAGAAGTGCTAATGCTGGACTCCTGCATTCACATTTCACCATAATTTTAAGTTGCTGAAGTGTGACCTTTTGGAGATCCTCCCTGTTAGAAAGCAAGAAGGCTTTTGCAGGTGTCTCTATACTGGCATTGAGCTGTGAGAATGTGGTGCACCAGCAAACCTTTGAGCAGTATGCTTTGACCTCTAATTCAGGCTTCATGAGAGTGCAGGGGAGTAAGTTCTGGGGGAAAGGGTGGGATAAGACCTCTTAAATTTGCCTAGAGCTTCAAAAGAAAAAGCAGCTTTATGCTCTTTTTCAGATTTTCTAAAAGAACAGCTGAAGGTTTACAATGCAAGACTAGTTCATCAATCAGTAAAACCAAAGTGAGATTTTCCTTCTAAGGCATTTTAGGACATAGGAAATATTTTCTGCCCAAGCCTCATGAAGTTTTTACATGGAAGATAATTGTTATCTCTATTACAGATATGCAGAGTAGCGCCTTAAAATTGTACCCAAGTTTTGAGCAGAAAGCAATGTTGCTGAAGCGGCAAGCTTTTGCTGTCTTTAGTGGAGAGATTGATCAGTATCATCTCTATCTTCCCTTAATACAAGGTAAGATTTGTAATTTCACCTGCCTTTCTTTTTTTGAGCTGTAACACATATATGAATTGTTTAGGAAAGGAATGTCACCTGTTTTCCAGCACAGCCAGTTTTAAAACCAAAAGCTATCGTGCTGGGTATCTCTGAATTCTAACAAATAATCTTATTACGAGGGGGACAGGAATCTGTGTTCCAAAGACTTTGGTCTGGTAATATAACAGAAACTGNAGGAAAGGAATGTCACCTGTTTTCCAGCACAGCCAGTTTTAAAACCAAAAGCTATCGTGCTGGGTATCTCTGAATTCTAACAAATAATCTTATTACGAGGGGGACAGGAATCTGTGTTCCAAAGACTTTGGAAACTGATTATTCTGTGGCAGTCTTCCAGCCACTCTTGAGCTGTTGTTCTTCTCCTTAAATGTCAGTTTTGACAAAAATTTTTCCAATATAAGCCCGCTGTGTCTTCAGACGTTCCCTGAATCACAGTTTTGTCACTCCAGTGCAAAGGGTTCAACCCAAACCAGGTGATAAAGCACAAATTTTGGTTTGCGACTGCCTGCCTTTTCTGTTTCCCAAAACAGCACATTTTCAGGAAAATGTTACTATTTGTTTGTTTGTTTACTTTTCATGTCTACTTCAGAACGACTGACTGAGAACCTCCGTATTGGGCAGACTTCTATAGTTGCTGCACAAATGTTTCTGTTCTTCAGAGTTCTTCTGTTAAGGATTTCACCTCAGCATCTAACCTCATTGTGGCCAATTATGGTAACTGAATTGGTAAGAAATAAGTAGTAATTTGAAACTAATTAGTGTTGTGTTTTTTTCCCGTTTCATCTTTCTCTTCCTCCCAATTAGACTCCTTGTTCGAAAAAGGAAATGTTTTAATAGTTTTACATTAATGTACAATAGCTTTACATTAGGAAATACCTTTTTCATTTATTTTGTTGTCGCTGCTACTGAAATCTTTTGCATGACTTGCTATTTTTGGCAAGTCGTAAGTGTAAGCCAGGAGTCTGTGGTTCCTTGTACTATGTGAAGGATATCTCTTTTGTGATTGGGTTGTAAGAATGTTTCAGCATCCCTGAAAAAATAATTTATTTCTTTAAAGATTCAGACATTCCTACAGCTTGAAGAAGATTTAACTGAGGAAGATGAACCATCAAAGTAAGAATTACCATTCATCTAACAGAGTACTTGTGGAAGCAGATAATGATTGTGCTTGTTCTGGATTTGCTTATTCATTTATTTGCATAATTTTCTAAGATAGGGAGGGGACAATGGGATTTTTTGTTTTTTTACGTGTGTATTTCTGGTGCTGATGTGTCACAATTTAGGACTTCCCTTTTCAGCCGCTCAAATAGCGATAAGTTCAAAAAAGTCAGTGCCGCTTACTAGTTGCATACAAAAATAGAAGAGCTGCTAAGTCAGCATTTGAATATTTTAACATGTTGCCATTTTTTCTGAATATTTTTGATTACTTTTTCTTCTGCAGCCTTTTATATTAATCACAGTGCTCATACAGAACAAGAGTAGTTTTTGTTGTGCATAGGTGTGAGCGCTTATTTGTGTAAACATGTACATTTCTGTTTTGCTGAATGAAAAACATTTAATAGATTCAGGTTTTAATGGTATGTTTCCTAATTATAACTAACACAGGACCAACAGCAAAATCAGCAAACAGAAAGTCTCAGGTGATGGGAGTGGATCTGACATACACCAGAATGAGCTGTCCTTGTACTTATCAGCTTGTAAGTTTTTGGACACAGCGCTTTCATTTCCACCTGATAGGATGCAGTTGTTTCAGATGTAAGTACTCTAATTACTTATCTGTTTTCTGGGTTGTTACCACTCTTACCCTTTGAAGTAATCCAGATCTATTTTCTGGTAGACATAATTTTGCCACCAGTTCTTTTTACAGTTGCAGATGTTGTTACTCAGACAAATGTAATTCAGGGTATTTTGAAAAACAATTTGGTCTTGTCAGTGCAGGAGGATTTCACTGCCCTTCTTAGAAGGTTCTTTAACTTGGAGAAAATGGGAGAAGAAGAAGACAGAAACTGTTCTTCATTTTCCCTTTGCACACACTTGGGATTTTTTTTGGACCTAGTTGCATTTAAATACTGACATAATAGTAATATCCTTGCTCATTAAATTCATCTCTTGTAATAGCATAAAATTGTAGTTATGACTGCCCTTTCTGTAAACAAACCTACTAAACTACGCATGATCCAAGCAAGATTTTTTTTTCTGCTTGTCTTCTTACCCAGTAAATATCCATTTGTTTCAGGTACAAATGGGCATTTGTCCCAGAGGTGGACACAGAGTCGTCTACTGTGACTTCTCACCTGGTAGAAAATCATCAGGAATGCAGACCACACATTATAAGAATCATGGCTTTGCTGAAGATGAAATATGGGGTAAAGAAAGAACGCTTCACTTGAAACTTGAATCCTTTTTTTGTTTTTTTGTTTTAATCCATATCTTACCTATCTAAACAAGTGACAAGATTTTAGGTTAGGCAAGAGGTTTTTAGATAGTCTAATAAAATTCATGAGACTTTTAAAAATTATCTGCCTGCTTTCATGTGTAGGTCTTGCAGATGTATGATTGCATTTGGATGTGAGGGAACAAGAGGCAGTTTTCCTATTGTTACCTTAAATCTTCCCACACCACCCAGTGAAAACAATTTGTCTCAGGACTGGTATTCATAAAAAAGTGTGTGCTGTACTTTGCCAAAAAAAACTTTATCATAAATTACCATCAAGGTTTCATTTTAATTCTTCCAGAAAAAAAAATAAAATACGGGCATTAGTATTTCTCAGAGATAATCTGGTTGTTGTTTGATCCTTAAGGCTAGTCCAAATCTGCAGTTTTCTGAATTCATGAGACTTTCAGATAAAGGAAATTTGAATCCAAATACGGAGGTAACTCTGTATGCCACCTATACTATTTATATCGTGATACAGTTGTAGCCCGTGGATCTCTTGGCATGAAAAACTGTACAGCACAAGAGTTCAGACAAGCCACAGAATTGTGTCTTAGCGCAAAACCTTTACTAAACCTCAACTTGTTTGCCTACAGGAAATGAATAGCACTGAGAGAATTTCCAAGAAGCACAAATTTCCTCTTTTGAACTTCCGCTCTATATCTAGCATCACACAGCTTATGCCCTTCTTCAAGACTCTGTGTTGCGCATTTACAACAAACAGGAGTGAGTCCCAGAATTCACATACTCCTGTATCTCCCCCTGTGGACTGTGTTGGCAGTAATGGCATAAAGGTCTTGCAACAGCTTGAAGAGAATGTTGAATGTGACTTTCTTGAAAACATGGAAAGTTAAGCCACACGTTGGACCCTTGACTCATGGTGAACAAACAGCAAAAAAAGGGAAAACCTTGCTGCAATTCTTCTTTTTTCCCCAGTTTTTGAAACTACATTTTGGGTTTTCTTCCTGCTGTTATGGAGTGCTCGTCAACAATCCAGGCTTCTGAGTGGGGTTAAAAAGCAGGATTCTTCAGCTCCTGTGGGAGAAAGAAAAAAAAGTACAGTTTAGTGGCAATTTATCATAGTTACTGTATTATTTTACTTTTTTTTTCAATGTGAAGGATTAAAGAGATTTTGTACATAGAGGAAGAATATTTTTGACTTGGTGAAAGTAGCAGTTGTACCATTTATTCAGTAACTCCTCAAGTAAGGATTTTAAACTGCTTTTGGAATTGTGTTCTGAAAGTAAATTTCAGAAGAAGCTAATACTGCATGTCAGTGTACAATCAGTTTGCAGATAAGCCATTTCCTGAGGTTAAAGCCTGCTCCTACTCCTTTCTTTAACTTGCCCTAAAACTGATCTATTCTATACAAATCACCTAAATTTCAAACAGATGTATTTTATAAGTCTCAGCACTGTGCAAATAACTGCAGACTTACCATGTTTGTAATTTCAACTCTGTACCATAATAGCATTATTCAGGATTAGCAATTCCTAAATAAAAGATAAACATTCATAAAAGACAAACCTATGCAGTAACATTTTGTAATTTATATTACTTCAGGGGTTTTAATTTTAATTACTTGACTAAAAATATTTAATTTCTTTTTTCCTTTTAATTAAAAACCTTTGTTCTTTCAGTGACTTAAGACCACTTTGCAACTTCTGACATGCAACTAAATGAAGATAATTCTGTATAAATACAAATTGCTGCATACAACAGCCTAATTAAATGGAAATAAAATTACCTTTTTTTCTTTTATTTTTTTTTTAATACAAAAGAATGTATTTGGCTGTTCCTAAGCATTAAAAGAGGTAGGGAGATCATCACCATGCCATGACTACATTATTGTTCAAGGTGCGGCTTATTTCAGAATTGCACTCTGCCACCACCCAGGACATGGGAGACAGGGATTAGTTCTACCACCAGACAGTACAGCTCCATACCTAAAGGACACTTCTGATGACCAGCAGATAAGCACCATCTTAGCAACACATACAACAAAAGGCTTAGTAGAATATTTTTTAAATAAGAAGATGGACTACATTGAATTTCCATAGTGGGCTGTCTGACTCAATTTGCAATACTGGTTTGTCTGGGCAGGGATGTTTATTATTTTGCATGGTGAGAAGCTTTGTCTGCTTTTGGTTTGTTTTTTTTATACACCTTTGCCTTCAGAGAATTGGTTTTGTAAGATACACCTGTGGACTGTTATGTGCTACTAGAGTTATTTGGAACACTGCAACTGAGGTAAATGTGCTGGGTACTGAAATTTACCACTCTTGGTTTTGCTAATTGAAAAAGGACATACAAAATGTGTGGTCTGATGTCCCCAGGTTGTGAGGTCAGGGATGGTTTTGTTTCATCTTATTTTTTTCAAAACATGGAAGGCTACTCTGCAGTGTATTTTACCTACAGATAACATGAATTTCATCTTTGTATTATAAACGAAAATAATGAAACACTGATCATGCTTTACTATGTTAATACTGTAATGCTCTATGAAGGAGATACTGTAACAGGCTTATGCTTAAACTTAAATTCGAATTCTTGTGGCTACTTTGATTTTTGTTTTTTAGTTAAGGAAAGTGACAGATGGAAGCATAAATCTGTGCAGTTACTAAGAATGTGAATGTATTAATATAATTTATTGATGTTCTCTAGTGGTAGTGGAATGAGCACAAGTTAAAAGTTATCCTTTTAAAGCATTGCTGGAAAATTGGAGCAGAATGTTTTTAAAATGTTTGTGTTCAGTACTTACACATCTTCAATAATTCTTAGACAGAATATCGCTAATACTCAGGATGATTACATATTTTTACTTTCAACTTTCTGATGGTTGTATTCAATATTTGGGTGTTTCCCTTAAAATACTGATGAAATACTGACAAATGGGCTATTAAACCTAAGACAACTTTTTGCCATCAAACCTTCCATTTTTACATTCTCTCATAAGCTGTAAACCCATTTCTTCACATAGTTTGCTTGATAACTGGAGGTGGTGAACTTAGATGGAGGGTTTTGTCATCCTTCCCCTCAAAAGGGCATGTCCTATTCTGTCCGTACTTCAGATGTGCAAGGGATCAGACATCAGTCACTTCCTCCTTAGCTGTGGTGGTGAATTTTAATCACAGAATCTGTGACTTAGGTCTTTATAATTGTCTAACTTCTAAGCTGATCTTACTTTCTACAAAAGCACCACTTGCTTTGAACTCCTGCCTTCATACAGACATTTAGCTCTGTCCTGTGGTTCTGCAGATGGCTGCTTTAAATGGCCTTAGATACTTGTGACTTGCAGAATCCTTTCATTGCAGCAGAATCTAATTATGAAGAAGAAAAAGTTCTTTAAAATTTAGTATATATGCAGATCTTTTATCAGTATAAATAGCATATGAATAAGGGGGAAAGGGCAAGTCCTCCTTGGGCAATGGAGGGGCACAGTTACACAGGCCTAAAGGTATCTCTAGCAGTGTAACTTTATACCTTTTCTATATGGGACTAACTGCAGTCATTTTACTTCTTATGCTACTGCTGTTAAATCCATGCGAAGGAGGGTTGTACTGCTTTAATGCTGGTGCTGCCAAGGCAGGGTAACTGTAGATTAATCTGAAAAACTTTTGCCTAGAACTCAGTATCAAGAACAGTAGAGAAGATGCTTTTGCTTTACTGTGTAGTTCTTTGGTTGTTTTCAGGATAATCAAGCTTTCTCTTTTGGATACTTCTGCTTTGAGATAGCATAGCCACAATGCATGATATGCAGAGGGAGGCATATTCAAACAGATTTCATTTTCCTGAAGGGAAAAAGCTAGCAGGTACAACCAAGGTGATTGTCATAGAACAGCAGACCTTGAAATGCAGAGCATTAAGTAATGGTTAAATGTATTATTTGAATGCAATTCTTCTAATATTAAATGTTATTTTGAGATACCTTTTCAAATGCAAGTCTTGTTTTTCAAATTACTTCTACTGCTCACTCATAAACTTTTATCTGACTCTGTTAAAACCTCTCAAATTCCATTTCAATGGATGAGGGCTCTGTCCAGAACCCTGAAGACCACAGTTCAGACTCTAGCTGCAGCATCTCTGTACTCAGCCCCATGCTTGCTGGGGGACAGACTGTGTCCCTGCCTTCATCATCCTTTCACGGTGTGCCCCTACCACTGTCACTCCTACATCCTTATCTTTTGCATCCCTGAACCTTCCATCCTGGGATCCCAGTCCTGCGGTCTCAGGATGAGTTTTCTGGGTTTGTGTGTATGGTAGAGCTGCATGGAGCAGGTGGAGGAAGCTGCTGCTGCTGCAGAATGGCAGATGAGGTGTCATTGACTGACTGAGAGGCACCGATGAGCCCCCATCATGGAGAGAGTTCCTCCACCTGAGAGATTCAGGACTGCTGCTCCATAAGGCTTTCTTGGCGTGCACGGCTTTCCAAAAACCATTCTGTTCATTTCTATATGTTTAGGGAAAGTGCCCTGGAAATGTAGCCTATTCATTTGGAAGGAGGAAACTCTTCCGTACACCTGAGCTTGAAGACCTATGGGCAGAGGAGTGTGGTTTTTAGATTAGATTTAGAGTAGGTAGAGTAGTGCAGATTTAGAGGGTGGTTGAGACACTGGCCATGGGATTGTCCCGTCAAGGGATTGTGGCATTCCTGGCAGTGTTCAAGGCCAGGTTAGACGGGGCTTTTGAATAGTAGTTTTGGTGTAGTGGGAGGTGTCCCCATTCTGTGATTCTGTGAAAGCTGCTGTTCATATTTCACCCTTTCTCCGCAGTCTGTCCCTCCTTGGTAACGCTGTGCGATGTACCCCGCACCTCAGAGGCTCCCAGCGCTGAAAAACCTCGGTCCCCGCTGCGTGTCCGCTGGGCACAGCTCCAGCGGTCAGCCCAAAGGCCGGCAGGGCCGAGCCTCCACGCCCCCCCTCGCCGGGCTGCCGCCGCCAGCCCACAGCGGCCCCCGCCTGCCAGCAGGGGGCGTGGTCGCGGCGCCAAGACCCGCCCCTCTCCGCGAGAGGGCGCGCTCGGTGCCGGAAGCGTGAGCGGAGGGGGCGAGGCGGAAGTGCGGGCTACAGGCTCTCCCGCCCTCCCCGGTTCTCGCTGTGGCACAAAAGATGGCGGCGAAAACACAGGGCGGGATCCGTTTCAGTGCGGTGAGTGGTGCGGGGCGTGAGGCGCTCAGCCAGGGTGGGTTGACGGGCACCTCAACGGACGGGTTCTCTTCCTTTTCGGCCGCCGTCGGCGCGGGGGTTGGCGCGAGGTGGCTGAGGGGCGGGCTAGGGGAAGGCCGCTTTGGGGAGGAGGGAGCTGCCGTGCCGCTGCTGGGAAACAGCTTGTTGTTTCTCCCCAGGGAAAGCAGGGAGTGGAGTCCACCCGGGTTGGGAGCGGCGCCTCGCCTCTCTGGGGGGTAAAATGTTGTCGGCCAAGTGTCGGGGAGAGCGGGTTCCGCCTAAAATAAGCCAGCACTTTCCTCCGCGCAGTGTGTCGCTCGGGGCAGATCCTTACCCAGCCCTGGGCACTGCACTGGCGAGTGAAGCCGCTGTTAGCAGCACTGGCCGGGCGGCGGGAGAGGCCGGCGGGCTGCTCGCCTTCCGTCGCGGCACGAGCTCGACTCGGTTAGCTCGGGCTGAGCGGGCGGGGAAGTTCTCTTGTGCGGGTAGGTTGGCTCGGGTGCTGGGGGTGGGATTTCGTGGCCTGCTGTAGGGAAGCAGATAATACAGCTTTTAAACAGGCTGTGTTCTACAGTGTAAAAGGCTCTGTTTTCTAGGGAGCAGTAGGGAACTGATGGTCACAGTCTCGTCTGTCGGTTTCTGTCCTTTGGAAGTAGGCTGGATTTTCCCGAAGTATTTTCATTAGTTTCAGGAGCATGTATAAACAACGCAAGTAGTGTGAGCAGGCCTGGTAACCTGTTCCCACGCTGGCATTATCGTACTTTTGCTCAGCTGAATGATGAGACAGATCAGGGAGGTGATCCAGGTTAAATAACCAGGCTGAATAACTGGGAGGGAGAGGAAGAAAGTGGCAGTGGGGTTGTTCCCCAAGAAGTTGTGAAATGCTTTCATAAGATAGGATATGTTTTTCAGTGGTAATCCGATTTGCACGTGCCTTCTCATTTGCCAGGGACGGAAGAGCTCCAGTTTTCTTGAAAAGCTAAAATTCTCAACACTACTTGTTGTTTTTGAGAGTTAGGCTTCTCTATTCTTAAATATTTGCTGGTCTTAATTGTAGGAGATGCTCCTCTTAGTGCAGCTTATAATATGCACTGTATATGCAGTTTGAAGGAGGGAGAGGTTTAGTTGTATCTGCAAAAGGAATTTGGCTACATTTGGACTCAGGAGGGAAAGTGAAACCACTAACAAAACTCACTTAGTCACAAAATACATTATTCCCAGTCATCCTAACATAGCTAAAAGTGAGTGTTCACCAGGGAACTAACACTTTCTTACTGTACTTACTGAGCTTCAATTATTTGTGAGCTAATTATAGTGGTGCTTTGAATGAAGTATAAGGAAACAAAATGGGATTAAATATTTCCTGGTGAGTTCATCAGGAAATGGTGAGTTGTTGCTGGTAGCTGGATACATTCTGAATCAAGCTAAAAAGATAATGGCCTTAAGCCACTATTCTCTGGGGATTTTTAATTTGGCTTTCTTGTGTGCCCTTGTTTTTGTGCTTTATATGAACAAAAGGTGCCCTGAAGTGCTTTCCTGTAAACTACTCAGTGGGATAGTTGGTCACCTTTTGCTGGGGGGAGGAAGAGGAAATGGATATTAGAGCCAGTTTATTACAGTTCCCATGTTCCAACCCCAGTCTTTTAACTTCTTACATGTGTTGACAAGTTCCCAGTTCTGTGTTCCACCTTCAAGCCTTCCTCAAAACTTTACTGCTTGAAACAGTGATCCAGAGATAAGGATGATTCTGTGTTTGTTTATAGAAGATGCTATTTCTTTAAGGTGCTCGGGTTTTTGAGGTTTATCACTGGTATGCAGCAGTGAAAGGACAGATGGAGGAGTTTTGCATTACACAGATAACACATCAGGCTTTTCCGTGGACATGCATGGTTTTTTGCTTCACAGAAAACAAGGACACTTATTTGTCATTATGTCAGTGTTGATGAAACTGAGATTCCTTTCTACATCAGCATTAGCTGCTGACCAGGGGAGGCTTACAACTGTGAGTTTATGCCTTTATCAAAACTACGGTCAGGACTTTTTACCAAGTCCATATTGCTGAGGCTTCAATGCCAGCAATGAACTCCAGAGGCTGAAGTCTACCTTGTGTATGGTTGGAGTTTTTTCACTGGCTAGTAGCAAAGAAATGCTTTAGCAGCAAGTTGAGTTGATGCTGAATGCTTGAATGTGCTGTTGAGGTTGTTTTAGTGTTAGGTTTTCTGTTTTGATGAGAAGGAATTTCAGGTGGAAAAATCCCCAATTGTTTCTTGTGTGTTGTGCTCATGAAGCTTAAAAAGCAAAGCAACAACTGCTGCCAGCGCTGTTAAAGGCTGAAGTGAAGAGAATGGTACAGAGATCTTTATATCTACTGAGTTACTGTATGGCAGAGGAAGAAAAGTGAAGGTCCTTTTAACCACATGCCATGGCATATGTGAGATTTCCATTAATAGACTTGATATCATTTTCTTTTTGGATTCTAAATTATTTGTACATATCTGTTAAGCATTTGAAAGGAGCATAATGCCTTAGCTTTATGAAACTTGAGTTTTAAAGCACAGATGGCAATGAAGAATGTTATGTGTGTCCATATTTGTACTCTATCTCATTGGAGAAATGCAGGGATGAAGTTGCAGTCTGAAAGTGTGTCCTGTGCTCTTACAGCCTTAGAATAGAGGTGAGATTTAATGGTAATTTATGTTGATCAGAACTAAGGCTGTTGCCTTATTCCTGCTGCAGTACCTAACTCAGGGCTCTAGAATTTGCTTGCAGCCTTACTCACTTTCACTGCTACATGAACTTGAAGTGGTTACTTGCTTTAATTTAGACTTTGCTAACTACATGTTTGTCAGTGTAGTAGTTCCGTAAAATTTCTGAAATATGTTATGAAATACATGAAACACATGCTATTTTCAAGTGTTTTTCAGTTTTATATATATTGTACGGATTATGTTTTTTGAAGTAACTGCACTGTACAAGGACTATTTCCAGTGTTATATATTCATAGGAGCCACTTTTTACACCATCAACATAATTATGCCAGCGAGGCTTAAGCATATATGTGCAGTGGGTTGTGTTAAAGGCCTTGTAAAAGTATAATTACAGATAAACTCAGTGGTAATGTGAATGCCAACTGTTTCTGGCTTAATAGGTACATTTCTCCAGACATTGCATTGACAAATAGTTAACTTTTATATGGATATTTAGTTCTGGTTTTCCTAGTATTTTGATCTAGGTGAATATGAACCCAGACTTTTGTAAATCACTTGAAAATACTTTTTGCCACTGAATACATCCAATAAGTAGGTACTTTATTTGCATATCCGTATCTAACCCCAGTAGTGGCTACATTCCTCTGGTTACATATCATAAGTGAGGATAAAATGTATGAGATCGAATTGCTAAAAGTACAAACCACTACTTGAGAGAGTCTGGCAGGTGAAGGTCAACGTGTAAAAGGAGCAATGACATCAGACAGTAAGGCACTTGAGTATGTTAGTTGCTGCTTACCTTTCAGGTAAGGTTTAATACTCATGGTTATACATCTTAGTACATTTTTAACATTTAAGAGCATATATATGTATATGCTTCTATTACTAGAGTTGGGCTAAGGCTTTGATGTAACCTCTAGAATAGCTCCTTATATTTTTACAAAAATGGTTGGGTAGGATAACAATGTAATCCATGCTCAGAACATAGTATGACACTGTGCTGAATTTTGTACTGCTTTTTTTTGTCTTCAATAGCTATATTAATGTTCCCTTTAAAAGGTGTTAGAATACCAATATCTGAAAGTAAATTAGATTACAGCCTTTAGATAGTGTTGTACAAACCAGCTTCACTTAATGTTACTATATTTTAAAAACTGTTTCTGGTTTGCCATTGAAGAATGCAAGCTAATGTCATTGTTTGTGGTTTATTTCAGCTTTGTCCAAAGTTCTTGCATACCAACTCTACCAGTCACACCTGGCCTTTCAGTGCAATTGCAGAACTTATAGGTATGTGATCAATATTTTGCCTCAGTACTTGATTGTAATACTGGGACATTGGTGCACTGACAAATCAGGAGACCTTCATAAATCATAGTCTTGGAAGAATACTTCCAACCATTCATTTGTACTTGAAATGTCCTCGTTTGCTATGGATGTAATCTGTACTTCATGTTATAGAAAGCAAGCTACTGAGCTGTGACTCCTTTTTATAGGCCACAGTGTTGACTAGAGCTGTTTATTTATGGCTCTCAGCTGAACCTGCAAAACAGGCAGTGAGGCAGGGGCACTGCCTTCTGCTCTGCGTCACATCCTACTGCTCCTTCTTGTGCTTTCCCCCTTGCAAATTCCATGAGTAGCACAGTGCTGGGGAAGGGAGGAAAAGAGATGTGAGAAAATGGTGTTTGGGCAGATGAAATCTAAACTAGCTTTGCTGACAAGAAGTATTTGTGGAGCTATGGTTTCTATTTCACTTGCAGTAGAAATGCTGCAAGCTCTCTCAAGTCCTGTAAGTAGAAGTTTAAAGTGTTTTGTACTTTCTGTAGAAGTTGTTACTTCTCAAATTTGACCAACTTGCACTAGCAAAACATGTATTTGTGACAGTTCTGTTAATATGGAAGTGACATGGTAACAGAGCAGCAACAAGTTGTTTCACCTATATCTCCTGCACTTGTGTCAGCATTCTAGATTTCACAGAACTATGTGGGGAGTTGGGCTTCAGGTCTCTTTCTTGCCTTTTTTAGCATCTCAAATTTTATTATCTGAAGTTGTGGTAGTATTTCAAATCTATTTCCCAGTTAAAAAGCCTACAGACCTGCAGCAGGTAAGATGTTGTTGCAGCCATGTGTATCAGTGATACAATATTGTCTGCATTCTGGACTGTAGCCTTCTAAGAGCCAAACAGAAAGATGTTTGTGTGGCTAGGAGAAAGTAAGTATTGCAGCAACTGCTCTGAGATAGGAAGTGAAAGTAGAAACCTGTCTTGGTTTCATTTTCTGCTCTCATTTTTGAGCTGCTCAGCTCCACCTAAATTTTTGCCTATGTATTGCTGTCATCTGTAATAGCTGGGAAATTGTGTTGTTTCCAGGCAAGGTTTGCCAAGTTTTGATGCAGCTCTCAAAACATAATGTTTTGATTTAGTGTTGTCATCTATGAAGAAGATAGTGTTTTAGGAGGCTTAGGTTTTAGTGTAGCATTTACTTTATTAAAAGCTATAGTTTCTTGCCTCTGTGTAAAAGTTGACTAATATTCGGTGACTTAGCTGAGAAATTTGTATTAGTGCCAGCACAGAATTTCTGCATTGGTGTTACATACCTAGGTGTGGAGCTGAAAAATGGATGCAGTTTCAGAACTTCATTAGGTTAGCATGTGACTTGAGTGTCATAGGCTCACAACCTGGGGGCTACGTTAAGCTGCCATATTCACCAAATAAACATATGTGCAAGCGCAGCACTACAGTGAGGTTAGGGACCACTGTTCCATATAGCTGCTTGGCAGTGTTGCAAGCCTGACGTTTGGTAGATTGATTACACATGTATTCCTACTAGATAAGGCTCTGTTGGGTGTTACATATGGATTTAAGTAACTTTGGAATAGTTATTATCTGACATCTTCAGTGGAATTACAACACTTTAAAATATGTTCTCACTCAAACTGTTTAATTTTTGCTTCTTAGTATCTCAGCCTTATTTGCTCTCTTTCTCTTCAGATAATGCTTATGATCCAGATGTGAGCGCTAAACAGATATGGATAGACAAAACGGTGATAAATGACACTATATGCTTGACATTCACTGATAATGGAAATGGTATGAACTCAGAGAAGCTGCACAAAATGCTAAGGTGGATAACCTCTTCTGCATTTTTTATTTCCTTGTGAAAATTCCAGCTCCTAGTTCTGTTACTGTTAAGATTATTCCTTTTTCTCATATATAATCAGCTAATTTTGTTTATAAACTTGCATTTTTGAAGATGAGCAGTTATACAAGCGAGACACTAGAATAGGCAGTTGCTAGTAAAACTCTCTCACAACTTTATCAGTGCTTTTATTTCCTAATTTCCTTTTATCCTTTCTGTCATCCTTCCCATGTAACTTTCTATGCAGTGGTTGTGCTGTATAAACTCTCTGTACTGCCGTAAGATGGAGCTAAGGAAAAATTGATTTTTTCCTAGTATTTTTAACTTGATTGCTTTAGTTTAAGCGAGCAAGAAGGGGGGAAAAGAGAGATTCAGTGCAAACCTTCTGGAATACTGAAAATGGAAGGTGTTGTGGAAAACTTAAGGGAATTATATTGCTGTGGTTTGTTTATCCTTAGATATGCTATAGGGTTTGAAATTACATTTCTGCAGCTTCTACAGTTAGCAAAGAAGTTGCTGTTCAATTGCTCCTTTAGAATGAAAGATTGCTCTGCGTGCAGATAAATCTCTGGGTGTAAACTTGAGCAAGCTTGAGTTAAAACTGTTACTTTTCTTTTTCTATTAGCCACCTTAATTAATAGCTTGCTCGTTAAATTCCATCTTCTAAATAGTTACCCATTTTACTTTAAATGTCATGTGCAGTTACTAGTGGAAGATACGTAGATGGCACATTTTCAAGCAAGTAAGGGGGAGCTTTAGAGGCTTTTCTTACTATTTACTGTGAAGCCACAAGATAACTATTAGCATCCCATAGAAATGCTTATTGCATAATTCCAGACAGATTATATTTCTGTTCCATAGTTAAAGGTGAAAGTAAATTTATCTGGATTCTTGCAGTATAGTTTTAGCAAGGTAACTTTCAGGAGTTGCTTAACTGTGTGTTGTCATTGTACAGTAGTTCCTGGTCTCTAAAGCAAGATACTAACTCGTGTTGAATCTAATTTGGTAAGCCTTCCATGCATCTTTTGGGTTTTCAAGTTTTATAGGACCTTTTATACTCCTCTAATGTTTTCGTATGTTTCAGCTTTGGTTTCAGTGAGAAGTCTGTGATGAATGGCCGTGTTCCGGTAGGACTGTATGGAAATGGTTTTAAGTCAGGGTCAATGCGCCTGGGAAAAGATGCAATAGTCTTCACCAAGAATGGAGAAACCATGAGTGTGGGCCTGTTATCTCAGACTTTCCTTGAAGTCACAAAAGCAGAACATGTCATGGTTCCTATAGTGACATTTAACAACCATCATATCCTTTCAACAATCTCTGAATGAAAAGTGGGTACATGTAAAACTTGGATGATAATGTCAGTAAAGGATATCTCCTTGTCTAGTTTTACAGATACTCTAAATAAATTTTAAGATGCAAGAAAGTCTATAATTTGTTAAGGCCTTTGCCTTTGTAGGAGCTTTCCGATGTGGAATGAGAGAACCTGTGAAGTTAAGTACAGGGTACTGTTGTGGAAACGTTCTGTTCTGAAAGCTTACTTCATTCAAATTTACTGTCCTTAACATACTGCTTACGACAGATAAGTGATCCAGCAGAATCCAAAAACAGCCTGAAAGCCATCTTAACACATTCTTTATTTTCTACAGAGGAGAAATTACTGGCAGAGCTAGATGCTATAATAGGGAAAAAAGGAACAAGAATTATCATTTGGAATCTTAGAAGGTAAGATGAAGTCCAGTCTCCTTGTATCCCTCACTTTGTTATCTTCTGGTGTATGCAAGCATACAAGTTTGGGGTTTTTTGTGGAATAATTCCAAAAGACTGTGGGCTGTTAGCTGTAATTGGGGAACTAGATTCAAACTCACACAACTGAAAGACTATTGTTGCATGAGAACTGTTGCTGATACCTCAGGCAACAACGCATAAGGAAGGAAAAAGTAAAGGACTTTATAGTTTCCTTTGATAAGATACCATTGCTATTGTCAGAAGGAGAAATTAAATAAGTACATTATAAATCTGTTACTTGAGATGAGTAAATAAATACAATTGTTGTTACTTGGCTTTCTTTTAATTTTATGATAAATAGTTAAGACATTTATAAAGGACTTCATTCCTCTAGAGCGATGCTGCTGACTCCAGACTTCACAAGCCAGTAATACTTGCCTGTCCATACAACTGTTTTTGTTCTTTCCAGGCTGTGTGGAAAACCACCATGGCTCAAAGGAATTCCCTTCTCTTGCATCTTTATGATAACCTCTGAGTCCACCACAGTATCTTATATTGTATTGTCTTTGTTTTTGTCATAATAAGGATTTTTTTCTAATATTACTTCTTAGAGATAAAAATGAAAAAACAGAGTTTGACTTTGACAAGGATAAGTATGACATAAGAATTCCAGAAGACTTAGATGAAACAGGCAAAAGAGGATATAAAAAACAAGAGAGACTGGACCAGATTGTTCCAGAAAGTGACTACTCACTGAGAGTATGTATAATGTTCTTTAAAGTTTGTTTGTTCATTTTTTGAAGCTGGAGGGTATGTGTTCTTCTTTTAATGTAATATTACTGATATAATGTACTATACTGCAGATGTTTTGATTGAGGAGGGAGACAAATGTTGGAATTTGAATGTTAGGGCAGTATGTCAACATCTGTTTTGAAATGGAAGGTGGAATGTATTTGTGAACTTCTGTAGACATTTGCTGGTTAGAAGGAACTGGGGTTTATATGGTCTTGAAAATATCTTCTGCTGTTAAATATAGCCATCATTATCCACTAAGGAGCAAATCAGGAAATGCAATAAGTAGCTTCAGAAGTCAAAGAGGGGTGCTGTGTCTGTTCAGCAGAGTAACATTCCATCATAGTGCAGGTATACATGCATATAGCACTGATGCTATGCCCAAAGAAAAACATCCATTTTAAAAGTGTCATTTCTAGGTTTTCTGGGAAGCAGCTGTGTTGTTTGAATACGTTCATGCAGACAGGGACAAAACTTTCCTGTAAGCTAATTGATATGACCACTTTCTCCATTATTGATTCTCATAAGCTTTAAAGTCTTCTTTTTGTAAGAAAATGCATCTGCAGTTTCTGGCTGTTCTGGGCATGCTTCTTGAGGGGATAATACTCAGAAGTATTCTACTTGAACTAAAACTTACAGGACTTCAGCAAGTCAGAATAATTGAATCTGGTTCAAGTATTAGAAGTTGTAAATATAATGGTAAATGAAATGCAGATTAAAATTCATAAATCTATGTAGCTATTATCAAGCTATATATAGTCTTTTGGAACAAAGTTAACATGCTTTTGTTTGTTATTTTAAAGTTTGTAGTAGAATATTTAAGTTCTCAGTAGGGGAATAAGAGGCTTCTGTGCTTGAGAGTTCTTTTAGTGTTAAAACTGCATCTTCAGATACCAGTTAACATGTCGTGTGTAAAAGTTGTCCTTCAATTGCTATTAATTTGTGATACATGTATACTGTTTTTCTGGATTCAAGTTGGAAAAAACCCCCACATTTAATAGAAGTGAGTTAAAACTTGAGTTTGTCTTCCTGAATATAATGTGTATTGCAAAATTTTCATATCTTGATGTTTCAGAGGGGGTTTTTTAGTAATAGCAGTTACTCTGTGTTTTGTAGGCTTATTGCAGTATTTTGTATCTGAAGCCAACAATGCAGATCATTCTGAGAGGACAAAAAGTGAAAACACAGCTGGTGTCCAAAAGCCTTGCCTTCATTGAACGTGATATATATAGGCCAAAATTTCTGAATGTATCCTTTGCTTATATTTACATTATTGCACACTGAATTTAATGATGTGAATTTCTATGCAAACTACCTGGATTCTTCTTGGTACGTTGCAGTTATACTCATGTGATTGTATTATTTATTTATTTATTTTTATTTTAAGAGATACTGAAGGTATTATCTTAATAGAAGAAAAGTTGCAGGACCCAGTTTAGAATGAACACTCAGAGTAACTTTTTGTGGTTATGAGATGAGCCAAACTTTTCCTTAATATCTGGTAAAAGGCTAAAACAGTAAGAATTACTTTTGGATTTAACTGCAGAAACAAAGATCATTATGGAATAATGATGTACCATAAAAACAGACTTATCAAAGCTTATGAAAGAGTTGGCTGTCAGTTAAAGGTAAGAAATTAAAGCTCAAAAATATTTTAATATCTTCAAAAATCATTTTCACTCAAACACTGATTTTTAAAAAATAATGTGGATGGAAACTAGGATATTGATCCATCATTTACAAAACTACCTGTTAATGCAATTCTTAATGGCTGCTCAAACTAAATTTTATGCGGTTGTTTTAATGTTTGTTTTTGAAACTAAGCTTGATACACAAAATATAGGCCTGAGCATATCTTTCAGGACAAAAAGAGGGGTGGAACAACAGAGGATGATTATTATTATTCGTAATAATAATAATTTTTATTTATTTATTTGGAGGGCTTCTGTCAAGGTTTTCTTTTTTGGAGAGAAGTTGTAAGCCAGAAAATTGTTCTTACCTAGCATATATAGCTGATTACCTCTGACAGACTCTTGCAGTATTAGCATAGAATATATGTTGTTTTTTCTGATAGATCCTGTTTTCTTACAGGCAAACAACATGGGTGTTGGTGTAGTTGGGATCATTGAATGCAACTTTCTAAAACCAACTCATAACAAACAAGATTTTGACTACACAAATGAATACAGGTAACTGTATGTTTTATGCAGACTTTCTATTGAATAGTGTTCACTCTGAAATACTTGGCAATAAAGACTTCCAAGTAGTAAAAAGAAAAGCTTATGTGCCATCATTAAACTGCATGACTGTTATGAACAGTAAGGGGAGGATGTACACTCATGCTGAATTAATTGTTCAGTCAGTGAAGTCTAGAGCGTCTAGGGTCCACTTCATTGTAAAGGAAGTGCACTAAGAAGTGGTTGGTTGCAATTCTGCTCCTCAATGATTGCAAAATGAGCACAGAATAACTTGCTGAGATATAGATATGTGTGGTACCTCACTAAAATTGTGATACACAAATCCCACACTGTTAACTTTTTTCATAACATTTCTTGTTTGGTTTCTTTCTGGAATAGCTTTGCTGGATAATTTTGAGCCCTTCTTTTTTGTTTCATTCCAAAGAGTGGACTTGAATGCCCTCAAGTCCTCTGCTACCTGACAGAGCATTTAAAATACCTGTCACCCTGAAGGTAGTGGTGATTTGGGACATTGCTTTGTTTCAGTTTTTATTTCTAACTCATGGTTGTCACTTTTCACATGTCTGCATCCATCCCATCAGTCAGTATCTAATGTGATATTTCCTACAGTTAAACTGTGAACCAGGTTGGAAATGTAGTCTGACTTCAATTTTTCATAGGTAATGATTGTATTTTAAGCCAGTTTCCTAGTCTATATACACTCCTCTGCTGTGAGTCACTTGTACCGGCATTGTGGAAAGAGGCATGTGGGGAGGAGAAAGGCTAGAGGGCATGAGTTGTGTAAGCAGTTTTCAAGCTGCGGTATTACAATTGTTCAGGAAAAACTTCCTGAATAGAAGCCTGAAGAATTGTTATACTTTCTTATTACTTTTCCCTTTCATGATGACAAGGCTGTTGGCTGTATTGTTTTCTGTGCTGCTTCATGTTAAAAGGGGTTTTAGGAGCAGCTGCCTCCTCCAGCAGCTCTGTCCCAGGACTCCCAGCCTGGGAACCTGGGGTCTCTGCCCTGGCTGCGGGACATGGCTATGACTCTTCTGTTTGCAGGTTCAACCAGTAGCAAAGCTGAACACATGTCCCAGAGATGCACGCAGAGGACACTGACATGGCTGTTACAGAGACTGCCACAGACAAAGTGTTACATGTAGGACTCCCATAAAGCATAAACAGCCAAGTCCCCTTCCTCCTCTTAGGCTGGCAGAGGTAGAAGCTCACTTGTGAAGGCACGCACATGGCACTCGAGGCTCACAAGCACATGTACATTTGTGGATCACCCAAGTACTGGCGTGGCCCTGTCTTCCTGGCATCCTTGCCTGGACCCAGGCTCTCTTACCTGCTTCAAAGGCCCCCTACACACTGGCTAGTGGTTTACTGTTTGATAGCAAACATATGTGTACTCATACCACAGACACTCCATATTTACAAGTTCCCCTAGGCATGCCAACATGAATCCTTGCCTGTCTGATATCCCTGCCCAGACCTGGGGCCTCCTGTTCACTGCTGAGTCCAGTTTGGAGGAAAATACTTGTGCACACTCCATGCATGCCAGTACACTGAGATTGGTGAAGATGCAAACACTTGTTCCCCCTGCCAGCACCAGGCACATGAGCTGTGACACAGTCCTGTTCCAGCTGCCAGTGCTCAGACCCTAACTGATGCTGGTCCATCGCAGGAGCTGTTTTTTGGGGGGTGCTTTTCCTGCCTTAGTGGGTGGCAGCTGAGACCTCTGCTTGCTCCAATAACTGGCATGACGCGTTCAGTCTTGACTCCAGGAGCTAGCAGCAAATCCACTCACAGCTCTCACCAGTAGCTGGGACTTAGTTCTTGCCATACACATGGGATAAAGAATATGCAGAGAATTAAAAAATTACTAAATAATATACAAGAAGATAGGATGAGCTGTAGTCCAAACAACTGTACTGACTGAACCTGTTTTACATGCAACCAGCTTCTTCTGTACCTTCTTCTATCAACCCTGCTTTGTTCCTCCCTGCTACTCCTTTCTCATGCACATTGCCTCATCAGTTGGCATAGTTTCAAGCATCCTGGACCCTCAGGTTTGCATCCTTACCAGTTGCAAAATCCTAGTTTGCCTGCATTTTTTTGATAGCCTGTCAATTAGCATGACTGACTAGGTTTGTTTCTGGTTGTCTTTGTTAATGCTAATTGGTCAGGTTTTATGACTCTCTGTGCTTGTCTCTTTTTCTTCTTATCCTCCCAACTGGAAAAGTAACCATTCTCACACTCCTCATACTCTTACCAGTTCTTGTGACTGACCAGGTTTGTTCTCATCACTACCTCCCGTGTCAATCAGGTTTGTTTCTGTTTTTCTTTATGGCTCCTTTGACCATATACACTTAAAAAAGCAGGTACTTTCCTTCTGTGTGCCCTAACACTTGCTTTTGTCTTAGACTTAGAAATTTAGAGTATTAACTTGTAAACATAGGTAGGGTAAACTTCGGCAGGAGAATTCATTACCTTTTTCAAGCTGCATGTTTTGCCCTTCAGCCGGTTGTGGTTCAAGCTTCCACTGGCAGCATGTCCACCATTCGTTTCCTGAGTTGTGATTTATATCCAACTCAGTGTATAAAGATAACCCAGAAACCACACCTGAGGGCTGTAATAAACAGGCCTGTTAATTGCAGCAATTGAGGAGTGTGATAAATCTGGTAACTTCTGCTGTTGAAACAGCCTTCCCCTGGAGGAAGAGCTGCTACAGCCACTGCAGTTCAATCTGTCTGTACCTTTAAATGGTACCCACAGTTTGTGCTGCTGTTTGCAGTGATATTGCCAGTTTTAAGAAGTTGCCTGTATTTCTACCACCATTGTGCTTGCAGAACCCGTAACAAAACCATGTGGTAAAGCAGATCAGGTAGTCAGTCAAACTGGAAAATAACTCTTGTTAGTTTGTTCAATACAGATGTTCCCTGAACCTTTTCTTATGTGGTGGCACTAACAGTTCCCTTGGCAGAAAGGGAGGAATTAGGAACATCATAGTACAGTAATTTGTGTTGACGAGGGTTTGCGCTACCATCCTGTAAACTGGCACTGTGAGCACTGAACACTTTTTACATGTGTCTTTACATGTTTGGTTTTTGGTTGTTTTTTTTTTAATGTGGGCATAGAGATACTATGCTTGAAACATCTCCTTTATAAACGTTCTTCTGCACAGTGCTACTGGTTTTCGAAAGGTAACTTTCCTGCCCAAAACAGAAACATAAAACTGATGCTTCAGTTTCATGATCAGTGTAAACTGACCTGCACTTCTTTCACTTCCAGAAGAGATATGTGATCTCATCCATGTATTGCTGCTCATTTCTGCCTGTGTGGTACTCCCTTTTCTTTGGCACAGAAATTCATGACTTGGGTTCAAAGGTGATCTAAATCAGAACTCTGTAGGTCATCGTACTGGTTCGCTGCAAACACATTTGTCTTAGTTCAAGGCATGGGGTGGTTTTAATGTTGGAATAAGCCAAGCAGGGATGGACTGGCTTTCAGACTCTGGTTACCCAGCCACTTTACCCTGACATAAATTCAGCATGTCTACAAGAGACATTCTTACCTCTGCCTCATTTGTGGGGCTTGTTGTTGTTGTTACACACAGTTTTCTCCTGTGTGTGCCAGCTCTGGTAGTCATTGAGCTGCATGCACAGTGAGCCCTGATCAGGAAACTAGCTAGAAATTAACCTAGGGTAAGACTAGTCTGTTCCTTTTAGCAACACATTGACTTGAAAGCAATGGTAAGTTTGCAGTCTCCATGTCATATTGTTGCATGTCAACTTGGAGTAGTCATGAACCTGCAGTTCCATAGATGTATGGAAATATCAGCTAAATACACAGCTAGGTACTGGATTGACAGAGGTGGGTTTGTACTCGTTTTTACTACGACTGAGGTTGAACCTCATGTAGCTACATCATGTAACTTCAGGGTTTGCTCTGTACATTCATGGTGCTTCTGAATTTTGTGGACTCTTTGATTTCAGTCTTTATGCTCCAATTTATATTTTCAGCAGTTTATTTATTGACAGACATGACTTCACACAATTTCTGGTTTCTAGGCTTTTTTCAAAATGTAAACCTTACTGTTGTGCAACGAGAAATATTAGAGCGGTTCATGTTTGTTCTTTCATTGTGGATTATAAAGGCTCTTTCTGTGCTGGGATTTGTTGATGGTGCTCTTTTAAAAACTTTTCAGGCTTACAATAGCAGCATTAGGAGAGAAGCTTAATGATTACTGGAATGAAATGAAAACAAAGGCAAATGGAGAATACCCATTAGCTTTGCCAGTTGAGGAGATACAGTGAGTATCAATTCTAAATAGAAGAAATTTACATACTGTTACTGCTGTTCTACATTCAGTCATGAAAATGAACTTTTCATGTGAAAGTGCTGGTATTTTTTTCATTCCAGAAAACAGCCTGATCAGACATGGGTGCAATGTGATTCATGTCTGAAATGGCGGAAGCTGCCAGATGGAATAGAGCATCTGCCAGAAAAGTGGTTCTGCTCACTGAACCCTGACCCACAATTCCGGTAACATTAGATTTTGATGAATATTTCAATACTGCTTTTAGTTCTGATCACCTCTTATAAGCATGGATGTTAAGCTCTTTTTCATTTCTGCCCCCCGAAATCCTTCCCCTTCCTTGACTCAGGAATTGTAACGTGCCAGAAGAACCAGAAGATGATGACTTAATACATCCTACATATGAGAAAACTTACAAGAAAAAGTGAGTACTAGAGACTTTCTTACAAGTGTTGCAGCATTAGAAAAGGAATGTGAAAACTAAATGCCCTTAACTGTCACCTGTGGCGTAATTGCAGCTCTTCTGGGAATATATGCAGCCAGAAAATAGTGTCTTAAAATCAAGACTTGACTGTAGCAGTAAATAGATGAATAGCACTGTTTTTTTGCTACTAGCATGTTGGCATTACATTCAGGTTTCTGTCTGACTTAATACCTGTTTGCCCTCCTAAATCAAAATTAGAAAGTCATAACAAAAGGGGCCTTTCATTTAATAGCTACTAAAGAGAGCAATGCCACAATTGGTGTTCAGGTACAGCTCTTAGAGGGGCACTGTTTTGTGGTAGTAAGTGATAAAGATAGTTTGGGATGTTACAGAAGCAGGCTACTAGGGCTGTTAGGAGACCTTGCCTAAGGAACTGTTACTTTTCAAGGATTGAAATGCAAGGATTTTTCAGTGTTGAACCAGCTGAGTACCTCAATACACCTGTTTCATAATAAGAGGGTTCTTAAGTAAGGTGTGTTAAAACCTAGTTTGGGTAATTTTAACTAATATTGGCTGGTATTCTGGAACTGGGAGTTTTGGGTTGGTTTATTTTGGGGGTTTGGGGTTTTTTGGTGGGGTTTATTTGGTTTGGGGTTTGGTTTTTTTTTTTTTTTTTTTTTTTTTTTTTTTTTTTTTTTTTTTTTTTTTTTTTTTTTTTTTTTTTTTTTTTTTTTTTTTTTTTTTTTTTTTTTTTTTTTTTTTTCAAATTTTTAAAATCAACCTTAATCTAAGAGAGAATTTTCTCTGAAGTTAAGCTGTTTTATGTAACTGAGGTAAAGGAGTGTTGTGTTTGCTTTAGATTTTGAGGCTGGTTTGTTTTTATAGTGAATTCAGATGTTGAATCTAAGCTTTTTGGTTTT
>NDXB01018757.1:326108-351568 GCA_002631895.1 Agapornis roseicollis | reverse complement strand
TTTTTTTTTTTTTGTTTTTTTTATTTATTTAATTTTTTTTTTTAATTTTTTTTTTTTTTTTTTTTTTTTTTTTTTTTTTCATAATTTGGGTATTTGTGTGGGGTTTGACCATTGCACAGTGGAATGCCCCACTGACACTTCTTAAAATACCACAAATGTTACATAATTTCTTGACACTACTTGCAGAAAAGGAGAGAGAAAGAAGGCAGGAAGGAGGGTGATCATCAGTGTAGATGAACTTCACTTTTATGTTCTGTTTTTCTTGATCAATAATACTGTACTGAAAAGAGTTTTGTGATAGTTTTGAAACTTACTTTTTCCTTTTCCATAAGAACTTCTAGCTGCAGACCAATTCTCTGGAACTAGTTTGCGTCCAGAGTGTATCTTTGAACCAAACAAGGGTTTAAACTTATTTTTAAGAGAGCTAGCAGCTCTTGGTTAGTAGAAATAGCAAACACACAAAAGAAGTACACATAACAGATGGAAGCATGGATGAGCAGACCAGCAGGAATATAGGTACGCTGCCTGTGCAGGTAGGATGGAATTCAAAGCAAAGGCAAGGCCTGGGAAGGGCAACCAGAAGAGCTTCTGTAAGCATAGTAGCAGCAGTGGGAGAACAATGTGGATCTGTGCTCAGTGGGGCAGGTGCTTAGCAGCCAAGGACATGAGGTGCATGAGGCACAAGCTACTGAGGTAATCAGTGTCTTCCCTATCTTGGTTTTTACTGGTAAAGTCTGCCCTCTGCTTGCTGAGGTCCCTGAGCCAAGTGATAATTTTAGGGAATGAAGCATTACCTGTAATAAAAGGTAACTGAATTAAGGGACCAGTTAAGCAAATTCAGTACACAGATGTCCACGGGAGCAGATGAGATGTACCAGAGAGAGCTGATGAGTGGATGGAGAGCTGGCCTTGAGATATCTCCAAAAGGTGGTGACAGTTGGATGTTCCTGATGCCTGGCAAAACGCAGTTGTCATGCCCATATTCTGGACATGCAGATCTACAGGCTGGTCAGTATAGCCTCAGCCGCTGGGAAGACTGGAGCAAAATCTACCTTGGAAGCTACCTGCAGCCCCATGATAGTCAAAGTGATTAGAAACAACCAGCATGGATTTACTGAAGGCATATTATGACTTTGCAGCCTCATTGCTGTTCACAGTGAGATAACCACCTTTGTCAACTTTCATTTTATCAAAGCTTTCAGTGTGGGCTGCCATAATGTCATAATAGCAAAGTTTGTAAGGTATGGTTTTAGATAGGTAAACTGGGAGGTGGGTTGTAAAATTGGCTGCACTGCTGAGCTCATGGATCAGTATCAAGGCCAGTGATTATTAATGGCCTAGATGAGGGAGCAAAATTAACTCAGTAAATTCACAATGACCTCAAATTGTAAGGAGTGACTGATATGTAAGGCTGCAGCTGAGGGACCTTGACAAATCGGAAAACTGGGCTGAGACAGTTCTCCAGGAAATTCAACACAGGCAACTGTGAAGTTCTGCACCTGTGTTGGAAATACCCCATGCAGCTGAGCAAGCTAGAATCTGCCTGTAGGAAAGCAACTTGGGAAAAGATGACCTGTGATGCTAGTAACTAAAAGTTTGATGTGAGTCAGCAGTGCAGTCTTGTGATGGGAGATCCAAGTGCCTACTGGGCTATATTGGCAAGAGTTAAGCCAGCAGTTTGAGGGAAGTAATTCTTCCCTACTGTTGGGCACTGTGAGATCAGACTGGGCACAGTATTCCCTGTTTTGGCCTCCCTGAAATATGAATAGCACTGACATATTGGAGAATATCTACTGAAGGGCCACCAAGATGGGTAAGGATCTGGAGCATACTATATAGAAGGGGAAGCTGAGGGAAATAGCCTTACACAGAGTAGGTTAATTTGAAATCTGTTGCTCTCTTCTGCTACCTCATGAGGGAATACAGAAAAGATGAAGCTAGTCTCTTCTCACTGATAGGAAGAGAGGCAACAGACACAATATGTGATAAGGGAAATCCTGTTCAAATATTTGAGAAGAAAAAGTGTTAACAGCAATGGTAGTCAAATCTGAAAAAAGGGGCCCTGGAAGATTGTGAAATCTCTGTATTTGGATGTTTGCAAAACACAAGAAGCTCGTAAGCAACGTGATCTGAGTTAGCCCTGCTTTGAATGTATGTGGGGGGGGAATGGACTGGGTGTTTTCCACATAGTCCTTTAAATCTTGGTTTTTATTATGAGCAAATAAATCTCCCCTTTATCTGCCAGCATTTCATTTTCTTCTTAAAGCATCTGACTTGTGCTTTCTAAAAGAATTAGTAAATATATGTAGGACTTACAAGTAGCTTCCACCACAAGCCCTATTGGGATAAGACTGGCTACTGGAGGTGATGGAAGAACTGGTGGTAGAAAGGAATGCTCAAGAGAAGAGATGGGTGATTTGGAAGCAATTGAGTAAGAAGAACAGAACAAGGGGATCCAGGAAAGAAAGCAGAAAGAGGAAACAACATTTTATCTGTACTGTAACTTACCTTATCTCCGCTTTCTTTTAAAGCCTTTTGACAAACTACTCTTATTTGCTATCTTCTTTCTCCTTTTTTTTCTTGTTCCCGTAGGTGATAGTGGTTTGTGCTTCTAAATGTTTAAAGCTACTGGAGCTTTTATGTTGTTTTGAGAAATAAAAAGGTGTTGTGGAATAAAGGATTGTGCCAGTGCTTTTTTGCTAACTTAAATATAACCATTCAGAAATACTTCTGATTATTTTGGGGAAAGTTAACATTCAGTTTCACCTTTAGTGTTTGTTTGAAACTAAGGGACTATAGACCTTCCAAATTAAAACTAGAGAGGCTTAGCTTTGAAAAACTGGTAGATTTTGAAGTTACCTTGATGCAGCTTTAACTGCATCGCTTTTTTTTTTGTTGGTTTATGGAATTCAGGTATGAAGCCGTTCCCCTACAGAGTATTAATCCAGCTTTGTTTTAAAAGGAACTCTGTATTTGAACATAAAACTACATCTAATCATATCTAATTATATCTTCACAGCCTGAAACTACGTTCTCTTCGAGTCAATGTTGGACAGCTTCTGGCTACGATCATGCCTGATCTAGACTTGCAGCAAGTCAATTATGATATTGATGTAGTAGATGAAATTTTAGGACAAGTTGTAGAACAAATGCATGAAATCAGTAGTACTTAGTATCTTAAGATTTTAGCAGACTGTTGCTTGATCTTCCATTATAACCTTTGTTTAGGTTCAAAATTGTATATACTGCTTCTTTATATATTTGACATCGTTTGATCAATAAGTGTATAGTCTGCGTTCAGATGTTCCCACAAATGCAGTGGGTGGGTGTTGTCTTTGCTTCCTCTTAAAGGAGCACTGTCAATATTGACCAACACTGATGTACTTAATTAAGGATTTTGCTTTTAAAATGTATTTTTAATTAAATTTGCAAATATTTTTATTATTAGGAATCTTAATACTTTTCTGCAAAAATGTTTTGACTTTTGATCTTATATAAGTATTAATACTTGCAATTCCTTCCTCTTCTATGATCTAAGTAGGTGATCTAAGTAGTGGACTGTATAAAAATGCAAAAAAGAACTTTCCTAGATTTTTGTCTCAGAACAAATCCTAGTAACATTTTTGTATACTACAGTATTGTTTCACTGCGTTATGTTGCATTAATCTAATAGAAATGTAACTAGTAGATTAAAATTTTGGCCATATGGGTAATATTTGTGTTTTACTACCAAAAGAAGAAAAAAAACGGTAAGGGTTTTATCCTGAACACGGGTGATCTTTAACTTCCTTCTGGACTTTCTGATGTCACTAAAGAACATTACGTGTACATAGCTTTGCAGCATAAACAACTCCATGGGTTATGGCTAGGATATTTCAGCTGTTTCAGTGATGGAAACCACACACCTGTTTGTGTCCTGCCCCTGCTATGTGATTGTTATTTCCTACATCCAAGAGCTTGTCTGTATTTTGAGTGTAGTCACAGGGATCTTTGGTTGTACCTGTAGCTCCCATTAAAATGCAGCAGGGCTGGTTCATAAGTCCAGGTGTGTACCCTAGTACTCATGCAAAAACTATCCAGGAAGCCAGAAGTGGTACCAAGAAAAACTGTTGTTACAGTGGTAACTGTATTCTCAGTCAGTTGCATGCTTTTCTTTTGATGTTGTCAGGAATGAGAAGAAAGGTGGCAAAGACAGCAAATCCACCTTTTACTCTGTGGTAGTATTTGTCACAGAATCACAGAATCCTAAGGGTTGGAAGGGACCTCGAAAGATCATCTAGTCCAACCCCCCTGCGGGAGCAGGGTAACCTAAATTACATCACACAGGAACTTGTCCAGGCAGGCGTTGAATATCTCCAATGTAGGAGACTCCACAACCGCTCTGGGCAACCTGTTCCAGTGCTTTGTCATCCAAACAGTAATTAAGAAAAATGGTTCTTTCTTAAAAATAAATAAATAATTGTGAGATAGTGTTCAACATGCTCATTTCTAGGAAGTCTCTTTTTTATAAAGCCAAGGTTTTCGGCTTTCACGCTGCTACTGTCCTGATTTAATTAATTCGATTATGTTCCTTTTAGTTGTGGTTCAGTCAGTTTCTTTCGATGGACAGTATTTCAGTTTTAAGATACTTGCTGTTCTACTATGTCAATAAGGGTAATGCAATACTGTTGTACTTTATAAAGGATAAATTGAATGTTTGATTTTTGAAGACATGGCTGTAATATAACTTTGTATGACTTTTTAAAAGTTTTTGTTTTCCATTTAATCATTATTTATTATGCTTCATCAGATTCTGCAGCTGAATTTCTTGTAGACAGTTGGAAAAATATAGCATATGTCTATATTAAAAATGGCAGATTTACACTGTACATTTACACTTTGAAGAGCAGTGGACTAATGGAAATGTTTTTTATTTACTTGTTAAAATGTATTTTTTGTAAAAAATAGAAATAAAAACAATATATAAATCTGGGTTTGCAGGATCAAAGCTGGTATGTGATAAAATGCAATGGTTTTGTTTATAAATAAAGACTATGCAGAATAGCTAGTGTTTCGGGCTTATTTTAAGTATTTGGTCTTAAGAGAAAGCTGGCTTGATCTGGTTTTGAGCCGAAGATGCAAGCACACTTGGTAGGCTTGGTCCTGACCAAGCACCAGAGCAGCACACTGCCTGCCTGTACCTCTTCAGGTGCTCAGTTACAAGACTGTTCCTCAACTAGGATTTGGGACAAAACTGTTTTTCAAAGTGTGATAAACACATAAATGTATTGGGTTTTGTAAATCATAGGTGTTGCTATGTGGATATGAGTGTATGAGTTCACAATAACAGAAACAAAGCTTACTAAAGACACCAGTTTAGACAAGTTGAAAATGGCCAGAACTCTTGAGCAAAATGGAGTCACATAGCAAAAGAACTTGTAAAGGTAAAAGGAAAAGGGGGGCGGGAGGTGAACAACTTGATATGAGGAAAGCTAGTATCTGGAAAACATAGGGTTAAAGTACTTTTAGCTTAACTTAGGTCGAAGATAAAGAACAGTGTTTGTGTTGTAAGTCTGTGGTGAGGTAACAGGATTTAGTGGCCCCACTAAACATGAGTGAATTATTTCCCACCATCCTTCTACTTATCAGTTCGGAGCCAGTGCCTCCAGAGCATCTGCTAGTTTCAGATACTTGTCTGCCCATCCTGTTTTGCTTGCAATAAATTTTGTATGAAGGTCACATTGTTCTACAACTTCACCAGCTATGAGAAAATTACAGATATGGCTGGTTCAGCTAGTTTTGTGATCACTGGGGCCTCCAACTGTGCCAAAGGTGAACAGTACACCATGAGGAAGACTGCTTGCTTCATCTTGAAGACCCCTGCCCACATAAGGAAGACTGTTTACTTCATCCTCAAGACCCCTGCCCATGGTCACTGGAGACCAGTGTGCAGGCACCAAGAGGGGACTTATGATAATAAGTTCCTGGAGCTAGTTATAATATTCCCTGCCTATACGTGGGAATTATGAATATGTACATGGCTAATGCAATAGTGACAGTATATAAACCTGTAACAAATGCTAATCAGTGCGTCTCAGGCTATGGTCACGCACCCAGCACTGTTGCTTTTACTTTATTGACTTTGTCCCTCAATAAAACCCTGTTATCTCGATTACAGGAGTGAGTTTGTATTTCACAAAAGCCTTGTTAGAGAGCTGTTGTCCTGATGCTGAGGCAGAAGTGACAGGAACACAACAGAGTTAGGGAGGTGGGACCCCCTACCTCTTTAGGCTCTTGGCTCAGGTTGGCTTGGTTCTCATGAAATTTTGCGCTTAGGCAAGTTGATCGTTCCCCAGCATGGGGGACTGAGGGCTTTCAGGTATTTTTTGTGAATTTTTGGGGGGCTGAGGCAGACCACTACTTAACTGTCCAATACAGCTGACTAATAAGAAATGGTGGTGTGCAAGGTGACATTGTGTGAAGGGTTAAACCAAACAATGCCCCAGGTATGGAAAAAGCAGTGCTGTTACAATTTGTGGTGTGCATTAACTGAGTTTCAGGCAAGTTCCTGGGCTCAACATAATGATTTATCTTAGTGTGTCCTGCACTGCAAGTGAGATTTCAAGTCAAGCACTGATGTAAGGAAAGCAAGTGCTTGGAAAACATAGGGTTAAGATACTTCTAACTTAACTTAGGTCTAAGAGAACTATGTTTGTGTTGTAAGTCTGTGATGTGGTAACAGAATTTAGTAGTCCTGCTAACAAGAGTGAATTATTTCTTTCCATCCTTCTAATGAGTGACCATCCTTCTAATTATCAGTTAATTTGGAGACAGTGACTCTCCCATCTGCTAGCTTAGGATACTCCTTTTTCTACCCTACCCTGTTACGAAGGTCACACTGTTCTAAATCTTTGCCAGCTATCAGAAACTTGCAGATACATCTGGTTTCAGCTAATTTGTGATTACTGGGGTGTCCAACTGTGCCAAAGGTGAAAGGTGCACCCTGAGGAAGACTGCTTACTCCATCTTGAAGACCCCTGCCCGTGACTATCAGAGGGCAGTGCAGAAGCGCCAAAAGGGAGGAGACTTATGATAATGAGTACCTAAACTAATTGTAATATTCCTGCCTAACTCTCGGGAACCTAAAGAACATGCGTGTGTGTGTGTAATAGATATCTGCTTGTTTAACCCCTTGGTGTGCAAGTTAGAAAGAGCAATCCCCTTACACCCAGCGCTGTAATAAACATACTTGCTTTATAACCCTCTCTGAGTTGCAGTTTGACTCCGTGTTTCAGCATGAGGCCTTGCACTGTCCTGCCTTTTAGCCTACCTGTGCTTGCGTGGCAATCCTCGCTGCCTGGGTTTCTAAGGTTGTAATTTGTTTATTATTACGTCACACTGAAAGGTTTGCATTTAGAATAAACGGCAATTCTGGGGACTGGTTGCCCTCTAACCAGCCTAAATGTAAAACCATCTGGAATATAGCAATGCTGCTCCTGCAGCACACCGGGCCGGTGTGGGGGACATGACACAACATTGATACAGGGGTAACCAAGATACAGGGGGGATAGTACAGAGGAGTTATACAAGGGGGTTAGAGAAATTCACTTTCTTAAACAAAAGTGTTGTCTGTTGTAAATACCTATCATGCCTACTATTGAGGAGGGGAGAAGCAGATGCCTGGCCCTATTGATAAGGGGGAGAAGCAGATGGTCTATGGCCTGGACACCAACCAGCCCCTGAGCGCATGTGTGAAGACTAAAAAGTGAGAAGTTTAAGAAGAGGAAGACTCATTTACTTCATCTTGAAGACCCCTATTTAGAGGAGGAAGACTCTACTTCATTTCGAGACCCCTGCCCATGACCAGAGGGGGCACTGCGCAGGCGCAAAGAACCTTCTAGTTCATTATAATACAAAGCGGGTATAGATAATGAATATGTATAGGTGTATGGAGTACTCTTAAGAATATGTATAACTTTAGAGAATAAACGTAGAGGGAAACAACAGTGAGGTGTGCGTGCTTTGAAGGAGCTATCCCCATGCACTTCAGAGCTGAATAAAAAGCATACCTACCCTACAACTTCAACGACAAGATACGACGCTGCTGGCTCCGGTTGGGCCGCCTGAGGCATCGCCTTGTGGCCGCCTCCGCCAGGGGGCGCTGCCGCCTGCCTGGCGCTCCTCTCAGCCAGCTGCGAGGAGGCCGTGCGCAGGCGCGGGGCGGGAAACTGGCGGCAGCGCTGGACGCCGGTCAGGACGCCGTGTGCTGCAGGTAGGATTGGGGGAGTGTGGGGCACCCTCTCCCCTCCCCGGCTGTTAGTGGCGGCTACGGCCGCTGCTGTGCTCTGGGGAGCCGGGGAAGGAAGGGAGCCGGCGGAGAGCTGGGAGTTAGCTTCGGTGCTCGTGGCGCTGGGTCTTGTGTGGCGCATCCTCCTCAGGCATCCGGTATCGCCATCCCCGGCGGCAGTTCCTGCCCCGTGGGGCTTTGGTGCGGTGCTGCACAGTGAGCGACGGCAAGGCCGCGGAGGTAGGGCTGTGGGCAGCGGCGCCACTGCTTTCCCGCTGCCCCCAGCCCCGCCCGGCCCTTCCCGCCTCTCCGTGATCGGGGCTGCTTGGTGCAGCGCTGCTGGCCCCGCCGCGGTACTACTCCGAGGGCAGGAGGATGCGTGCAGTGCCCGTCCCGCCTGGCGCTGCCCGGGGCAGGGCGGGCGCACTCCGCGGCTGAAAGCGGAAAGCTGTGGTGTGTGCCCCCGGGTGTGCTTTCATTGTAACTCTGTCCCGCGCTTCTGTCACAGTGTTTGATTCCGCTGAGAGACGCGAGGTTTGTTATCCTCATGCAGTGCTTAGGCAGTAACTGTAGCCGTAATAAATTTTAGCGCTTAGAAATGATCTTACTTAAACCATCCTGTCAGTTTCCGCTGTGGAATTGTCACGGGATCTGTCTGCGGCGCTTGCCAAATCTGTATTAACTTTGATTAAGTTAGTCATAAAAAAACAAGGCTTAATTTGGCATTTACTCTGTTTTCTTTAGCAAACATGAAGGTCATCACTTGTGAAATAGTGTGGCATAATAAGGAGCCTGTTTACAGCTTGGACTTCCAGCATGGAGCTGATGGGAAGATAAATCGACTGGCCTCAGCAGGTGTGGACACAGCCGTTCGGGTAAGTTTTAAACCTGTTTGTTTTGGTTTCCTAGCTTGTGCAGGGCGTGAAATGGCTGGTTATCCAAGACGTTAGACTGTTGACCGGTGCATGACACTGGCTGTGAGTGGTTTAAGGAGAGTGTGAGATTGTACAGCTACATAGGAGATTCCTGTTATCCTTGCATACTGTCCTTGAGTTCTGCTTCTGAGTGTTGCATTGTTATTCTTAGAAAACTGCCTTAGAATTATAGAGTAGTTAGGGTTGGAAAGGACCTTAAGATCATCTAGTTCCAAACCCCTTGCCATAAGCAGGGACACCTCACACTAAACCATGTCACCCAAGGCTTCATCCAACCTGGCCTTGAACACTGCTAGGGATGGAGCACTCACAACTTCCTTGGGCAACCCATTCCAGTGCCTCACCACCCTGACAGGGAAGAATTTCTTCCTTATATCCAATCTAAACCTCCCCTGTTTAAGTTTGAACCCAGTATGAGGTCTTTCTATAGCCCTTTTCACTCAGCTTCAGGTGCACTTCTTCTAAGTGAATTCGTGTTGGTGCTAGCAAACTTTGTAATCAGTTGTTCATGCCTTCGAGAATTACTTATGAAAATGCTGAAAAGCATAAGCTTTAAAACATGTGGCTGTAGCATTCATCTTTGCAAAATCAGGCAGTTGTTTACTATCTTCTAAATTCTTAATGCAAGGACTGTACCTGCCATCCAGTGATCTGTTGGTTTCTCTAAAAGCCCTGATTGGAAAGCCTTGGGAAATTGAGTGCATTGTGTAAACCATGTTCTTTGTATCTGGATGTTGATTAGCTCCTTAAATAAAGTCAATGGCCAAGTGAGGCACTATTTCCTTGCAGAGAAATACATTGAATTTATTTGTCTATTTAGTTAACAGCTTCTCTGTATGGAAAGTAGACATAGTGGTCACAAATATGGCAATATTACAAATGATAACTGCTGTGATATGTGCATGATTACAATGCCTCTTTCTTTTGGAGATGGTAAAGGGGATAAATGTTATTAAAAACTGGGGCGTTATTCCAGTAGACACAGTCAAAAATTTTCCTTCCCTCACTGGCAAATTGACTTCTTCCCTTGTGCTGTATGCATTTCGGGGATTTTGGCTATATACAGTTTACTTGAGTATATGTTCATGCTTACACATATTTTAGGGCCAGAAAAATTTCAGTCATCTTTGACATGAAAGATTCTGCTGCTGTATTTTCTTTTGGAGGACCATTGCGTGAAGAGGGAAAACTAGCAAAAGTTACAGAGGTTTTAATTCATGCTGTTTCATTGTTTGGTATATTCCTACCATGGCTTAATTGCTAGGTTGTTTTCTGTCTTGTTTTGCTTTACTCAGCTGAGGCTGCATCCAAGAGTAGATTATTTAAAACACCTAATAGGATTTAGTTATCTGTGCCTTAATCTGACAATACAGAGGCATAATGGTGTATGCTCTCATGGCTGAACCAGTGCCCAAGTAGAGCAGTAGGAGTGGCATTATTATGCACTGCAAAATTGAGAACAAGTAGGATCAGGAATTCTTAAGCCAGCATTGCTGGAAAAGTATCTCTATATGCAACTGTCATAATGCTGTTGTTATGATCAGTGGGGAACTGGAATTATGATTCTTGTTCAAATCTGTTTGAAACCAGTGAATCTATTTGCCTTTGGGATATACTGCAAATTGTCTATCTTCAGACTTCTGAAGAGAGCGAATGTGTTTTTCTCCTGTAGTAATCAGGGTTTCTTTTTTCAGACTGTTACAATTTGTGGTTGACAGATCTGTTAATAATATATTGTAATTCCAAGCTATTGAATCATTGTATTTATAGGCTTGTCAGATACCTTTGAAGCTAGAGATTGTTGATGAATGAGGACAGAGGGATATTATGTGTTTGGTTGTCTGTTGTTGGGTTTTGGTTTGGTTTTGTGTGGGGTTTTTTTTTTCAGTTTATTGAAAATATTCAATAATATATTTCATCACACTAAAACCCCTACAATATAATTACAGCTTGTGGTGGTTGACCTTGGCTGGCCACCAGGTGTCCACCGAGCTGCTCTGTCACTCCCCTTCCTCAACAGGACTGGGGGAGTGATACAATGGGTCGAGGCAGGGAAAGGGAGATCACTTACTAATTACTATCATGGGTGAAACAGACTCAGCTTAGGGAAATTAATCTAATTTATTGCAAATTCTCATCAGAGTAGGGTAGTGAGAAATAAGAACAAAACTAAAAATGCTTTCCCCTCATCTCTCCCCTTCTTCCAGGTTCAACTTCACTCCTGACTCTGCCTCCTTCCTCTGAGCAACACAAGGGGTTGGGGAACAGGGCTGTGGTCAGTTCATCACATGTTGTCTCTGCTTCTCTTTCCTCCTCAGGGGTGTAGTTCTCACACTCTTCCCCTGCTCCAGCAAGGGGTCCTCCCATTTGCACAGTCCTCCACAAACTTTTCCAACATGGGTCCTTCCTACAGGCTGCTGTTCTTCAGTAACTGCTCCGCTGTGGGTCCTTTCCACAGGGAGCAGTCCTTCAGGAACAGGCTGCTCCAGCATGGGTCCCATGGGGTCCCAGGTCCTGCCAGCAAATCTGCTCCAGTGTGGACTTCTCTTCACAGGCCACAGCTCTTCCCAGTAGCCTGTTACACCATGGGCCGCAGCTTCCACCTGCTCTGGCATGGGGTCGTCCACAAGCTGCAGTGTGGATATCTGCTCCTCTAGGTATTTCCATAGGCTGCAGAGGGACAACATCTGTCACCATGATCTTCTCCAGTGGCAGCAGGGGCATCTCGGCTCCAGCACCTGGAGCACCTCCTCCCCTCTTTCTCTGATCTTGGTGTTTACAGAGCTATTTCTCACATTTTTCTTGCTCTTTTCTCAGAGCTGCTGTGTAGTGTTTTTCACCCTTCCTTAAATGTGTTATCACAGAGGTGTCATCTGTGTCGAACAAAGGTGTTGTCTTAGAGCTGGCTGGAACTCACCCCTGAAGCCTCCTCCAGATATCAAAACCTTGTCACATACACCTAGTACACAGCTGTAGCTCATAGAGGAAAAAATCGTGGTGCAACTGCAGCTTTAGCTATGAAAGTTTCAGATAAGTTCATAAAGACTGCCCAAGGAATAAATTGTGTATTAACGAATTGGTACATATATGCTACATCTTGTTCCTGAAAAGTGTTTGTAATGCTTCTTTAACTAGATATGGAAAGTGGAAAAAGGGCCAGATGGAAAAGCAATTGTGGAATTCTTGTCCAACCTTGCCCGCCATACAAAAGCAGTAAATGTTGTGCGCTTCTCTCCAAGTGGTGAGATCCTAGCATCTGGAGGAGATGGTGAGAACTGCTTTTTGTGTGTCTTATGTGAGAGAATTGTAATGTTGAGCTAAACGTAATGCATTAACAAAATGGTGACTGGAAAAGAAAGAAGCTCCATATGGTTTATTCTACAGATGCTGTTATTCTATTGTGGAAGCTGAATGATAGCAAAGAATTGGAACCATTGGTTTTTCAGGAAGAAGATGAAGCTCAGCTCAACAAAGAGAACTGGGCAGTCGTTAAAACTTTAAGGTAGCTTAATATTTTATTGTTTTTTTCTGTTCAGTGTTTTTGATTCTCCGGTGGCTTTTATCATCTGGTACAGACTTCTCTTCAGTGGATATAGAACTTCAGTGCCCTCTAAAATTTTCTTGCTGTAATACTCATCCTTTTATTGTATTTAATTTTTTTTTTTTTGATAGAGCACCAACCTCTGTCTTCTGTTAAGGCAGAGTTGGCATTTGTGTGACATAACTGATGTGCTTTGAAATTGGTTTTATTTACAGAGATACATAAAATAAATGTGGAGTTTTATTTACTAGCTTTATAGTGGAAATTTTGATCATTATTAAAGCAAAAAATGTCAGTTAGGTAAAATGATTCATGAAATTTTGCAGCTGGTAGGTGTGAGGGTTGACTAGTCTTTTCCAACCGATTCACGTTAGTAGTTAAATCTACTGCATTATGCAGCTTTTCTTGCAAGTGTACGATGATTAAAAGAATGTACACACTGTCCCTAAGACTAACTATTAGCTGATAATGATAAAGCATCAAACCACCACTGGCAGGTGAATTACGAGAGTGTCCTGTTCTCACTCTCAGCTGAAGTCTGAAAGAAATTAGTGGTTCTGGGCTCAGAAATGCATTTTGAATGAGCAGTATGTATGACACTGCCTTGCTTTCTGTGTAGTATCTGTTAAAAGCTTTGTTCTGTACCTATCTATACTGATAAAATCATTACAAATTTATAAATAAGCCTGCTATCCACAACTGATATTTTCATAGCAACTGCTGAGGTTTACATGAGAATAGTCTTGAAAGTACTACTGGGATTGTTTGAAGCACCAGCGTGATCCTTTAGGAACATTAGAGTTAATCTTTTAGAGCAAACAAACATAGTCCCCTTTCTCTAAACTTAATGTTCCAAATATTTATTACTGAAGTTATCACACTGCATGATAAGTCTTCAAACAACAAGAAATAGAAATTGTTTTGATGGAGCTCTTTTAGGTGCTTCTGAATATGTTGCAACTCTTTAACTTTCTTAAGTTAACTCTTAACTTTCCATGGAGCTGAGTATGAATGTTTGTTTACTGCTTTTATGAAACCCATAAGAATGCAGGAATTTTTCTCGAGTAGCAGCACTTCCTAATTGCTTTGGTGTAGTATTTTTATCTTCAGTTTGTACAAATCCCAGCAATGTTTGTTTCTGGATCTGTAGGTATAAATTCATAAATGACTCCAAATATGGGGGTTTCATTATCTTTGAAAAAGACCTGTTTAAAAGGCAGGTTTATTCTAAATAGTAGGATGTGCTTTTTTAAAATGTTCTTCTACCGTCTGCATGTGGAAGTGTTTTTTAAAAGCTGAAAGTCTTGCTGTTCATTTTACTTCAGTGTTGCTTTACTTGCCTCTGATTGCTTTTAACCTAAAAATGGATAAAACTCATGTTTACATGCAGCTGTTAATGTTTTTGTTTAAAAATTGGTCTCTTCTGCCTTCAAGAGGCCATTTAGAAGATGTATATGATATCTGTTGGACATCAGATGGAAATTACATGGCATCTGCTTCTGTAGATAATACAGCTATAATGTGGGATGTCAATAAAGGTAAATGCTACATTTTATCACTTCTGTATCTTCAGTCCTGGTAGAAGTGCCTGCTGGTATTTACCAAAAGAGTTGAAAGTGTCTTTTTTTGGTCATTGCTAGATTTCTAGGATTGTGAGGCAGATAGCCTAGCATATAGATATACCCTCGGGCCAGCAAAACTTACACATAAGTAATCAATTCCCCTTGGAGTATTTGGGAAATAAGCCATCTGGTTTCCCTCTAAAATAAACTCCTACACAATACAATAATATAAACTCCTATATACGCAGCTTGTATATTAGTTACTCCACCCCAAACCCCTGCAAAGAAACAAAACTTGACTGGTATCAGGTAACTACCTACCTGTCTAAAAAATGGGAAGCAAGTATATGATGAAGTCTTTGTTTTACACGATATGACTTCTATTTTTAGGCTACATTAGGCAAACCACTTCTGTTCATTCTCATCCTGGTGGAGTGAGACTGCTTGTATTTTCCACAAAGACCAGTCTGTAGAAGTTCTGGTAGTAACACCTAGGTTAGGTTGCTTTACAATGGCTTGATGTTAGCAGTGTTATTGTTACATTCACTTTTAATTTAATGTGGAAATACTTAATTTAGAGAAAGTTAACCTTTTCTCTCACATTGCTAATATTTAGTGTCTAATTAAGAAAAATAAAGTAGAATCCAGGTGAATTTTTCAGTGCACACACACATGAAAATACAAATGTTCTGCTGCTGACATTCTGTGTTCTTGGTTTAGGTGTTTAATTTTGCTCCCATCTAAGCAGTTACATATACTCCTTTTCAAGTGTCTTTAATAAATACATGAATATGCACTTAAGAGAGTATGTGCTTAGAGCATATGTGTAGTGGCATTGTGACCAAATGTCTCTTGCATCTCAGACTGCTTGTAACAACTTTAAAGGCACATGTCTATTAGAATTACTACTAAAAAACCTCAATAACCTCTTAAGCTGGTATGTTATTTATGTGTAATGTCTTCCATTCTCACTGCTTTCTTTTAGCATGCAGTTAATGCCATAGAGGGCATTTTGTGTCTTCTAGGCAGAGACACAACTAGTAAGTTGGAAGTAAGCATCCATTACTGGAAAATGTAGGCTCTGTAATTGGAAATTGTATGTACACAAAAGGAAAGAGATTCAAGGATAGCTTCCAGTAATACCCAAGCTAAAAGCCTGCATGGTTTTTAAAAAATGGTTGGAAGAAAATTAGTAGTAAAAATCCATAGGGCTGTTCAGTACAAAGAGAGCATCACTGGCTTAAGTCCTTGAGGTACAAACTGTTGGCAGCTTAGTGGCTTTTTCTAAATGACAAAGGTTTTGAAATACTTTTGTTTTGAAATATACTTATCTTGCGTATTTAAGGCTTAAGCCAAACTGATTATCTGAGTAGGTTTGGAGAGAACAAGCCTTAAACTGGATGTCACAATTTACTGTAGTTGTGAAGATTCTAGAAATAAAGCAACTATTCCTGATATTCTTACCAGGTACTATCAAGTTAGAAGTTTCCTTAAAAAGTGTTTTCTCTACATGTTTAAATGTTTTGTTTTCTTTCTTGGTATAAAGAAATGTTCTAAAACAAATTTGATTTTAGAATCTGAAAACTGTTTGTAATTGCAGGACAGAAGGTTTCAATATTAAATGAACACAAGAGTTATGTCCAAGGAATAACGTGGGATCCTCTAGGCCAGTACATTACAACTCTGAGTTGTGATAGGTGAGCTATTTGCCTATGTGTTTTGCCTTCGTATTCATTCTTACATGAGGATGAATTAAAAGCAGGTATACAGGATAAATCTGAATTTATTTTAGTTTTATTCAGATTGTTCCTGAAGAAATTTGATGTGAAAGTAAAATGACATTTTAGTTTTGAGTGGTGTCTCTGAGTAGGAAGTAAGATTATGTAAACTTCTGTAGAAATTTTTCTTTAAAAAATAAGCTTTCATGAGTTTGATCATTATAGATACCAAATATTTCTTAAGAGAGTGCTGCATTCTCTGGTTGTTAATGAATTAATAAGTTCATCCTTGTTGTTTTACAGAAAAATATAAACAGGTTAAGAAATAAGTTAAAATTGCTTTCCACTGGTATCTTTCTTTCACCCTCTCCCTCCCTTCCTACATCACCAACAGTTTTGTAAGTGAAGTCATTGGGAAAGCTAAACACACACATTATAAACTTGGCCCTTACCAAAACTTTAAATAAGTTTAAACTGTTTAGGGCATGTGTGCTGCTCTGAAGGGGTTCACAGCTGACTAATAAATGCATGTCAGCTGGCACCCACTGCATAGAAAATTGCTGTAATAATAAAAAAGTAGTCTTGATTTAAGATTTGCAATAGAGTCACAAAAATTGTAAGTTAATGCTAACTAGATCATTATGAGCCTTGGTCTTCTGATAATATGTTGAGTGAGATTTGTGTGCTTTTATTAAAATGAACAGCAATAAACCACAAGTAATAGAACGATAAACAAGCTTTTGCTTGGAGTGAAGTTGCAAGCAAGGGCAAGAACTAATCTGAAGAGGGGAGGTTTCCCACCTCTTCAGGTTTCAGATGCTTTTCTGCAAGGATAGTGAATAGCTTCGGCTCAGTGGGGATCTAACAGGAGCCAGGCCAGTTGCCAAGTCTGGGTACTCATCAGCCCAGGCTGGGGAGACCTTTTCCCCCTTTTGCCAGACCAGCTTATCTGTGTGACATCCAGAAACTGGTAGTTCCACAGCTGCCTCAAGCTGCCTGCCACAGCCTTTCTTTCTATTTTCTGTTCCTAACTCTATATAGTATTCTTTCTGGATCAGCACATTAAGTTGGCAGAAAGCTGTCAGGTTTTTGTGTTAGGTTGGTTTTCTGCCAAGCCAACATAATTTAGTGAAGGTCAGAGCTGACAGAAAAGAGGGGGTGGTGAGACAAGCAGTTGCATTCACTTAGGCTACCTGCTGTCTTGATGAGATAAAGTCAGGGAGTTCCAATGTTCTGTACAGAGACGAACTCCAGTTTACATTTACTCCAAAGGAAACCAAAGCATAGGGATGTAGCTAATTGTCTTTGAGGTGAGTTTCCACTCTGCAGAAACATACTGGCTACAACAGAGGTAGGAATAAGGGTGGCAATTCACTGTCTGCTAATTTCCTCAATCCTTCCTGAATGCATAAGCTGATACTTCACAAACTTTATTGAGTCAAATAATTGCTAGCAATGCCTTGATTATTTAGCCATCAAAATATGTCCCTCTGGTAGTGTCTCATGAACAGCGTTAATGTGTGATTGTCATTTATATTTGACGGTTCTGACTGAGAAGTGAGATTCTGCAGCATTGTCTGAAACCTGGGGAGAAAGGAAGATGTTCCTCGCTAACTGTGCTGTCTATTGTGTAGGGTCCTGCGGGTATACAACACACAGACCAAGCGTGTAGCATTCAATATTACCAAGATTGTATCTGGATCAGGAGCTGAAGGAGAGGTACCTTGTTCTGCTACTAATGGTTCTGGAGAACGTGTTGGGTGCTATTTTATATAAGTTGTTCTTCTCTGTGAAACCAAAGGCACAAATGTTTTCCTTTCAGGTAATCTGTACATCAGGCATTTTTGTCTCTATCGCATCTTTGCATGTTATAGATCGAGACTGATACAGGTTTCCTGGAACACTACAGAAATGGCTAAGAAAGCACACTGCCTGCTGATACTGATCCCTTACAAGTTCAGTGGTTTAAAGTAGTAACAAAATGTCTTTGTAAATATTAAAAATAGCATGGAAAAATAGTATGCTTAGTGAATTCTTATGGGGAAAACTTAAAATATGTCTTTCAGAAGCTGTAAGTTTATTAATGGATATGACATAGCAATAGTAGTTTAAAGTCAGCTGCCTGAAGTTTTTACAAAGTTAATAGAATTTTTTAGGAAAAATATGAACTGTGGAAAATTTAGGAAATTCTGCCTTACTCAAGGAGGTAAACCAAACAGCTGTTTCCTCCAACACAGTTTTAAGTAACAGTAAAAAACACCACCAAGCTGGCTATAACATTTTTAATTCCTTCTATTCCTTTTCTCTTTTTTTGTGAAAAATGTTTGTAACAATGTTATAGAGACTAAAAAACAGGCCTGAGAGAGGGCATTTTGAGATAAGTTCTCTTTAAACCTCTAATACTAGAGTTAAATTCTTAAGGAACAGGCTTTCACATTGACTGTTAAAAAAATGTTGTTTTCCAAGTCACTACTATTTTTTGATCACTGGTCTAATGTGACTGCTTGTGGGGTGTTTTGATTGGGAGCTGAAAAGGGATCAAGAAGTATTTTTCTTAGCTGTGAAGAGTTTATAGCACAGCAGAAAGTGAGTTGAGGGAGCCAGTGTTTTTTAAAACATTTATCTTTTATTTTAGAAGTTCCATCGAGTTAGTGTACAACTGGATGGCTTTTCTCACTTAAATTCCAGCTGAAACATTGATGGCATTTTACACAATCTATTTTCAATGTTACAGGCTAGGAGCTATCGGATGTTCCATGATGACAGCATGAAGTCATTTTTCCGCAGGCTCAGTTTTACTCCTGATGGCTCCTATTTACTCACTCCAGGTATATAAAAACGTACACTATAACTTACATTGTGGCCATTATGCTCTAGTTTGAACATGTGTCAGGATTGGTTTCAAACTGCTAGGGAATGCTTATTTATCTTAATTAAGCCATTCCTCGGTCTTCTTATTGAAGAAAATAGAGACTTCACAATACCCTTCTGTTAGCAGTTCAGAATGTCAACTTTCTGCTGTGATAAAAATAATATTTATGGCATTTTTCTGTACTAAAACATGTAAATTGCAATAATACAGCTCTGTTAAAATAGAAGTGAAGAATAATGAGTAGTTCCTTTTGACTGGTCTCTTTTTTGTTTGTATCCTTTCTTAAGAACACTCAGCAGTCATAGTAAAAATAACATTGCAAGGAGGGGATCAGTTTGCCCATATAAGCATTGCTTATATAGATGTCTGACATCAAAAAGAAGCTTTGAGGGAGAACTATGTAAGAAAAACAAAAACAGTACTAAATAAATATTTGGGATATTTTTAAGTTGTGTTCAGGTTGCACAGTCCTTGCCCAACTGACAAGCCTAATTCCTGAGAAGTAGAATGTTTATGGACATAAAGTGTGTACCCAGTACCCTTTTGAGTAGACGAGTAATATTTTAACCTTTATTTTTGCAGCTGGCTGTGTTGAATCAGGAGAAAATGTAACAAATACCACATATGTTTTCTCCAGAAACAATCTTAAAAGGTAGAGATTAATAAGATGACAATATCTTTTTATATAAGAAATAAAATTGCAATGTTGATTTTTAAAATACTGATTCTTTATGAAAGGCCTGTGGGTCACCTGCCATGTCCTGGAAAAGCAACTCTTGCTGTTCGCTGCTGCCCAGTCTACTTTGAGTTGAGACGAACATTTAATAAAGGTACTGTAAATCCTTTAGGGAGTGTGATTTTACAGCAAATATGTGAAGAGGCCAGTGTGGCTGTTTTCTGTTTTATGCCCTAGCCTTTTAACACTCCATTAAGATAGTGTTTACCCTATCTTAGAAGCTGTTTCTTGACTCTTAAGACTCTGAATTCACCTCAAGAACCTTGTGAGTAGCTTTTAATATAGTGGATAAATGTTCTTACTTAGCCTCTTAGGCTACACTAACACTGCTTAATATTAAACTTTTTCTGTTTAGTGTAAGTAAAAGTAAATAACTTGGCTTAGCACTAAGGGAGTGACCCACTGAAATATTTTCTGTTAGTCTCAACTACCCACATCACAGAAGCACCAGAGGGTTAGTGTGGTTTACAACAACCATTGATGTTTATTCAGGAAAGCCAAACCCGAAGCAGTGCTGGTATTATTGGCAAAAACAGGAATTCTGAGAATGGGAAAGGATTGTATGAAGTTGCATGAAAATTTACCTGGAAATTGAAATCCAGCCTTACTGTGAGTCCAGTGTGTCCAGGAATGTTTATATTTTAAGAAGACTAGACTTTGATCAAAAGGCAGAGCTTTGCATGTTAATTTACAGGATCATATTCCAGTATTCCTTAAAGGATTTAGAGATTACCAGTTGTTGTGTTCTCTATTTTCATCATAATCTTTAGATTTGTTGTAATGGTGTGTTGCAAAGAAAGGAGGTGAGTGTCTGGTGTAGGCCTCTGTGACACCTCTAAATGGAGTGTTTAGTTTCTGCAGCGTATACTCAGAAAAGTGAAAATCTTCGGTAGTCTAGAAATCTAAAGATGAGACAACCTTACATTATATTAATGTTAATGGCCTTAGTGCATAGCTTCCATAATCGTCATAGAACTGAACAGGAGCCCTATGTACTGGAAATTTCTGAAAGCAGCTATCTAGCATGCATCTTCCACTGGAAGCTGGAGTAATCTGGCCTTACGAAGGACTAATTTTGCAATGAAAAGACTAGCTAGGAGCTGAACCCAAGGTAACACAGATACTGCTAAATCCATTGTTTTGACTGAGATGTACAGAATATAACACAGTGGTATAAATTTATTGTGACCTTGATTTACACTGTATTTTGAGGTGTGTTTGTTTGGACTTTAGTCTTAAAGTTGTTATGAATATGCTGAAAAATTCCAGTTGGAATATACATGACAAACTTCACAAAACAAAGCAATAAGAAGCCATGTGGACAAAGCTGCTGATTTCTCTCTCTTCAGCTAAGACAATTGAGGGAAAACTTCAGACAAGAGAAATGTTAGTACTTGACATTAAACTTTACTTTTTATTGAAGTGCTATCTTCTGAGCTATGATCTTGATACTGATTAATAATGTAATCTTTAGGCTCATGGCTAAGCTACTGCAGTTGCTACCTTTCAATGAATGCAAAAAATTCTCAGTGTGTTCATTCCTTTACATTCTAGATGGAACTGGTCAGAAATCGTCTCCTGCTCTGTTTAATCTGCCCTATCGACTGGTGTTTGCTGTTGCTTCAGAAGATTCTGTGGTTTTTTATGACACTGAGCAGTGCTTCCCCTTTGGTTATGTTTCTAACATACATTATCACACCCTGAGTGACATTTCATGGTAGGCAACTATTATATTCCTGAGATCTGTTCTGATGCGGGAAATGTCCTTTGTGTGTTGAAGTTCTGCACAATATCTTGTGTCTTGTATTTTTGTTTCATTTATGATGCATGTGTGGTCACTGTCATTGCAGTATGCGAAGAGCAAGCCACTTCTTTTTTTTTCCCTGTAAACCAGGGAATTGTGGTTCATTATCAGCTGAGAAACAAGGTGCAAATCCTGAGGACAAGCAGATGGAAATTTTTATGACAGCTATTGTTCTAGGTGCCCATGGAAAGTACTCATTTTCAGGCAGTGTATCTGGCATTAGTAGAGTTATTTGGAGGTTTTGGAAGTCATCTCTCTTGAGTTCAGGTGTCTGTATCCTGACCAAATTCTGCTTTATCAGGACAGTTCTGCTCAGTGGTTATTTGTATAATGGATGAAATAATTCATCTGACTTGATGTGGTGGATCAGAACTGAAGCTGAAAATTGAACCCCTCTCACAATCAGGACACACACCTCTCTGCTGGACAAGGCTTCTTTTCTCATGCCTTTCTAGCCAGTATAACTAAGCTGTGAGGACCACACGGAGGCCTCTCTTTCATAGTTCTAGTTGTTGCTCAGTACTGTCAAAATCATGGTGTGTCAGGAAAAAGGCAGTGGAAGAGAACAGAAAATCAAGTGGTTGTAATTAGTGATAGATAGACATCGCTTGGTGAAATAAGCATGAAGAGCCCATTCACGTGAGCACCATGGTGATTTGAGCATTGCTGCTTCTTGGAGCTAGGAGCGGAGCCAAAGAGCTTGAATTGCTCTGGTGGTTGGAGAGTTCAGCAATATTTCAGAAACTATGACTAAAGATTTGTGTACCTGTGCATACAGGTGCTGGCATCAGCATGTTACAGGTGATCACAGATGACACCAGAGAGATTAGATCACAGGCAAAAGCCAAAATTGAAGATCTTTGTTCAGTTGAATTGGATGTCTTTCATTTGACTGCAGCTTTATTAAAATGTATGCATGTATTTGGGGATGGGAGGAGGAAAAGACAGGTACAGCATGTGTTACAGGTGTGGGGATGAGGATTAAAGGAAATTTCTGACCTTTACTCTTAATGGGAAAAAAAAAATCCCAAATAGGTCCAGCGATGGAGCCTTTCTTGCTATCTCTTCCATGGATGGATACTGTTCATTTGTTACCTTTGAGAAGGATGAACTTGGAATACCACTGAAGGAGAAGCCACAGATAAATGTCAGGACTTCTGGTATAACAGAGAAGAAAGTGAAAAAGAGCCAGCCACACAAAGTCATTTCCCCAGGTTCTAGGATGACAGAAGTGACTCCTCCTAGCAGGGTCACTGATCCCAGCACTGTCACTCTCCAACCTAGAACACCCACAGCTGCTGGTAAGGACTTGCCTTCCACACCTGTTGCCATAAAAAACATTCCAGTCTCATCCTCAGATGAGAGGAAAATCAGCCAGTCAGCCAGCCAGAGCACTAAAGCAAACCAGCCCAGGAGAATTACTCTCAACACTTTACAAGCATGGAGCAGGACACCAAGGTGAGATTTATATTGCTGTTTTCAGTTATGAATGCTAATACAAGCTGTGCTTATGCTACATTTAAAGGTTGAGGTGGTGTCTTGGTGGTAGTTTTCTTGACATGGTGTTTCTTGTTGTATTGCAACTGGAAGGTCAATATGTCTCCTGAATCCTCATAGCAAAGTTAACCTGACCCTTATGCCTTGTCCATATGGCAGTAGCAGGTGTCTGTCTTCAGGTTCCGTTTTCAGGATGAGGATAGTACCTGAAGTCTTTGGCTAATGAGAATCATTTAAAGACTCTTCTGAAAAGAAATATTTCATGAAGCGTGCAAGTCTAGACAGGCCTTCAGTGTGTTCAGTCGTGGGTGTGGGACTTCATGCATTGATTGAGGTCACTTCCTAAGGTGAAGATCTAGGTTTTTAGAAATTACCTGTAATCTATGTACTGATTGTCAAACAGTCTGCAATATGAGAGCCTGAACTGGTGTGCATCAGTAAGGGGACAGACATGCAAAACAAGACTATTTTAGTATTGAAGGAGATCATTATAGCTTCTCATAGGAATGTTTTAATTAGTAGGTGGCTAGAGAGGAAGTGGTGAACAAGAATGCAGAATAGTGGATTTCATCAACAACTGCAAGGAAAATCTTGGAGATGATGGCTTTCTACACACCAGTGTTCATCTGTACTGGAACTAACAAGTCAAAGGGCTGTAGGTAGATCTAAGCAACTTTTTCCCGGAGGGTGGGGTGACTAAAGGAGCTAACCATTTTAAGAGAGAAAAGTGATATTTAATCCTATCAACTGATTATGCCATGAGTGTCATCTTGTACTGGCGTGGATGGTGTTACTTGCAAGGTTTTTTTTTTTTTTTTTAATGGTTCAATCTTCTGCCATTTTTGTGCTCAATTTTTCAGTGCCATCCAAAAGAGAGGTGGCAGAAGAAAATAAATTTATTATTGGACCTCAGTGGGCAAAAGAATTCAGTTTTATGAATGAGAAGTGGACAGGGCTAGCGAGTAATAGGTGCAGACAGTCTTAATTTTAAAATTTTTGACAAGGATACTGTACTCTGAAGGTGAATATCAAGCTGAGCACCACATAAAACATGCAAAAGTACTTTCTAGTGGGAAAGATCACTAGTGGTATTCAAAGTACTTCTGAAAAATGCTCTATTTATCATATAGCAAGAAGAAAAAAATGTATAATATATCTAAACTACATTTGAGTTAAACTGATTCTATATGAAGTGAGCCTTTAAATAAATAATTTATAGAAATAACGCTTTTAAAGCAATTGAACTGTTGCTACTCTTTTAAAGGAGAGTAAACTTGATTCCACTCAAGGCAGATACACCAACCTCTGCAGATGCAGTTCCTATGCCTCCTTCCTCAGAACAAGAACATGGTAAGTTCTGTTACTCGCATTTGTGGCCATTAATATGCAGCAGTCTTTTGCCAGTCATTCTTTCTATTATAGACTTATGTTACAAGCCTGTAACACAAGCATGGTCAAGCACGAACCTAAACCTAGATTCTAAAGCTTCATCATTGCCCTGGAGTATTTGAAAGCTTTTGATAATATGGCATGTTCTCACTGTAGTTGCTCTTAGGCAGCTGCGTGGTAAAATGTCACTACAGTTTTTGAGCAATTTTAGGCAGAGTTACTGTTTTGGCAGAGAAGAGATTCAGAGCACGTCTGTGGAGAAGGACTTGGTGATGTCAGGCAGTGAGAAAATGAACGTGAGCCAGCTTCAGTGTGCACTCACAGCCCAGAAAGCCAGCTGTATCCTGGGCTGCATCAAAAGGAGTGTGACCAGCAGGTCGAAGGAGGTGATCCTGCCCCTCTGCTCTCATGAGACCTCACCTGCAGCATTGTGTGCAGTTCTGGTGTACTCAACATAGAAAGGACATGGAGCTGTTGGAGCAATTCCAGAGGAGGGCCACAAGGATGATCAAGGGACTGGGGCACCTCCTGTATGGAGATAGGCTGAGGAAGTTGGGGCTGTTCAGCCTGGAGAAGACTGCGTGGAGACCTCATAGCAGCCTTTCAGTATCTGAAGGGGACCTATAGGGATGCTGGGGAGGGACTTTTCATTAGGGACTGTAGTGACAGAACAAGGGAGGTTTAGATTGAAGAAATTCTTTCCTGTGAGGGTGGTGAGGCACTGGAATGGGTTGCCCAAGGAAGTTGTGAATGCTTCATCCTTGGCAGTGTTCAAGGCCAGGTTGGATGGAGTCTTGGACATGGTTTAGTGTGAGTTTTCCCTGCGTATGGCAGGGGTGTTGGAGCTAGATGATCTTAAGGTCCTTTCCACCTTACCTATTTTATGATTAGATGACACTGAAACTAAGAGTAAATTCACTTGGTTGTAATGTTCTCCAGGTTCTACATGTGGGTTTTAAAGACTCTCTAAGTTTTCAGCACACCATAGTTTCATTTGCTGAACTCTCAAACCGGGGTTGGGTTGGTGTGATTTTTGTGTTGGGTTTTTTGTTTGGTGGTTGTTTTTTGGGTTTTATTTTTGTGTGTGTTTTGGGGTTTTTTGTTGTGTGTTTGTTTTTTTTTTTTTTTTGGGGTTTTTTT
>NDXB01018757.1:212698-326022 GCA_002631895.1 Agapornis roseicollis | reverse complement strand
GGGTTTTTTGGTGTTGTGTTTTTTTTTTTTTTTTCTTTTGGTTGGGTTTTTTCTGGTGAATGGTCAGTTGTTCAGCAGACCAATTTACTTTCTTAATCTGGATTTACTTAGCTTAATGATTTTGCTGTCTTCCTCTTTCAGAGAGACCGTTACCATCTGATGACAATCTTCAGAAGCCCCCAGCATCGAAACGTCCTAGAACTGAGGACATGGCTCTTTCTACATCTACTGAAGATCAAATCATCTGTAATTCAAACAAATAAAGACTAAGCTTCTAGTATACTCTTCACAGCCTGAAGGAGTTGCAGCTGTATCTGAGAGTGCATTTCTTTTTGCAAACGTTAAATCCTCAACTCCTGATTAAAATACCATCTGTGTATTTGACGTAGTGCTGTGAAGAAAGAAAGTGCCAGTAGAAGACACAGGGTTCAGAGAGGTAGCTTTGCTGGAAAAGAATTAATTAGGAAGTGACTTTTAAGTTTTTCTACTTCCTGAAGAAAGCATTCTTCAAGAAATGCCACTACTTGAGGAAATTGAGGAAAATCTGGCTATTGATTACAGTAACCAAAGAATCTACATCAAAGTTCCAGAGTTGGTGTTTATAAATTGTCACATTTGCCAGTAGCCTGTCTGGCAAAAGAATTGAGTTTCTAAGGACTTAAACACATTCATAATGAGTTGTTGTGGTTTAAGCCTCCCCCCTCCCCCCAAAAAAAAAAAAAACAAACAAACAGTTTCATTCAGGCATCTTGGCTTATATGCTTAGCAATGTGCAAAATAATTCATGCTGTCTAGCACATGTGAAGAGGAAGCTGATTTTCACAATGTCTGAATGCAGCAGCATACAATATGACTGATACAATGAAACATAAATCGGAACTTGTAACTGCAAGAAAGAAGAAAACAAAAGGAAGAAACCCTCTGAATACCTGTTATAAGCATTAAACAGTAGAAGAAAGTTCTGAATTGTTTTGTTTCTGTATTAAAAAGAAACAAAGCACAGACATGAGATTTCCCTGAGGCAGCAGGATTTGAGTGTATACATTAGAAGTTTCCCCCTTTCCTTTTTTCCAAATCTTCTTCAGTCAATACAGTACAAATCAAGTTATGTTAGACTTCTAAAAGTTGGTTTCTTTTTAGCATTTCATACTTGGACTAAGCATTTAGCATTTAAAAACTGAACTAAGACCTGCAGATTGAAAACAGTGAGACCAAAATAGCTGAAAATCACTACACTGGATTTCCTGTGGTGTGCAGACTTAGCCTTCCCAAGTAGAATGCTCATCCACAGTATTCTGAGCTCATTCACTAGATTTTCTTTAACATCATGGACTTGATTTTAAAAAGATGATTGTTAAAATGTGGGTAGTCATTCTGGTTGATGATAGCATGTGGAAATTTTAAGCAGATTTTTTCCTCATAATTTAGGCTATTATTTGGAGTTCCACAATGCAGGGGAGGGAAAGCTGGAATTAATTTTAAAGCTCTTTGACTTGGATATAGTTTGGTTTAAGGTGTGTAAGTTACTTACTGTTTGTTTTCTGTCAGTTTCTAAGAAAGTGGACTAATACTTTAGGAAAACAGAAATGTTTCAGGAGTGATTCATAAAAATTTCACAGGGAGGAAATGTTAATAATAATTTGTGTCAGTGTTCCAGGCAAATGAAGTATGTTGCCTACAATTAGATCTCAACAAATTAATAAGCAGAGAGTTGTAAGATGTTAACTGTATCTTTGCCTTCAGCCACTGAGAAGAGGATGGAGCTTCAATAAGCTTACCCAAACCTAGGTTTTCTTCTAGAGAGGAATGTAAATGAAATTGCCAAGCAAAGCTGTATCTAAAACTGTTTTCCTGAAAAAAAATTTATAGAGATATCTAAATTGAAGTTTGTAGAGATACCTGAAAATTGATAGCCAAAGCAAATAATTGTGCGTAATATGCATTGCTGCACTTGCTGTTTTATGTTTTGCCCAGATTGAGATTGCTATTTCATCTTTCTGTATGACAGTGACCCATTAGTACAGTACTGCAGTGGGCTTTGTGCACTGCAAAGGATCCTTTGAATTGAAATCTACACTTCTAAATGCTAATTGCAAAGCTAAGTATTTTGAAATCTTTTGGTTTTGGGAAGGTTTTTTGGGGGTTTATTTTTTGGTTTGGTTTTTTTTTTGGGGGGGGTGGAGGGTGGTGTTTGATTTATTTACACTATATTTCAATGTAAACTACTCTCTGCTCTTCCTGCTGAAAATGAGTAGGTTGGATACATTACTATAGTGTTACTGGCATACCTGGTCTCTGTAGTTTTCAGCCTTCAGGTGCAAATAAATGCCATAGCCATTCAGGTGGCATCTACATATTTTTTTTTTTTCTATGGTTGCTCAGACTCTGCCTTGCCAATGTAGTTGGAGCTGTAAAGATAACGCGACTTTCACTGCTGGAGGCTACTTTCATACCTGATCTCTGTCAGAATGCGATCCCTGATAATTTCAACTTCCCTAATAGGAATTCCCTTTCTAGTACTACTTGTCTCCTGCCACTATGATTTCCTAGTTCTCTGTTCATTTTGTTACTTACTTGCTGTTTGTCAAATGTATCCGGTACTAGGTTTTTAAACTTTTTCTATAAATGGATGCCATCTTTTGTATAATAAATTACTGTCTTTAACATCGTAGCAGTCAGAATTGTAGATTTCTTGTTTTTGAAATCTGTTTCAGTCTCAAAGGGCCATCCCCACACATCATTCATCAGACATTGAAAACTATTCTCAGAGTGTTTATAGAAAGTGGTTTAATGTTTTTTTCTGTCATGCACTGATTTCTGTTTCAAAACAAAACATGCCCAGTCTTATTTAAACTCTTTGCTTCATAAGGTGAAGTATATAGCATAGACATTTTTCTTTCAAGGGTGCTCTTCAGCCCAGGTTTGACATAAATGTCATTTTTAATTGGCCGTATGAATTGTTTATACTTCAAGTGGACCCTGAGTTCATATTCCAGCTGGGAATGTGGTGTGTCACATTTTGCTCAGTGCCTTCTGCAAGGCTCTTAACCAGTCTTGAGGGCTGCTATCCTGCTTGTGCTATCCTGATGAGACAGCATTATTGAAAAATGCCCTGTCTATGTCTTTCACTTTACAGCGGTACAAGCAGGGAGCTGAACTCACAGAATTTCTCTAAGAGGCAGCAAATTACTGCCAAACTCGGGGAACCACGGAACTATGGGGTGTCCAGGTGCTGCTCATTTGGTACTGTGTGTGTCAGTATCCCACAGACCAGTCCCATGGGAAAACAGAGCAGTCACACAGTCATTTCCTCTGGCTGACAGAAGGGACTGCTTGAGCAGGGAGGTTGAACCAGATGACCTGCAGAGGCCCCGTCCAGCTTTCTATGATTCTGTGAATGCTGCCATTTCCAATTTGGCACAGCTGAATGAGCAAGTGATTTAACGTTTAAGATGGAGAAGTTACTTACTGGTCATGGGAGTGCATGGAGATACATGGTCTTCATTGCCATTTCTTCCCTTCTGCCTCAGAATTGTGGATTTTGTGTAGGTGCATGAAAACGCATCCACTATGGCTACTGCATAGATAGTCCACATAGATATTTAAAGTATCAGACAATGCAGAAGACTATATGTCTCAAAGAATTCATGTCAAGGGCAAGTGATCCTTTCCCTCTTTCAGAGTGGTTTTCTTGTGCATGTCTTACATATACTTCTCTGGCTTGATTACAAATCTTTTAAAAGGTCATCTGTATGTCCCAATTCTGCATAGTTTCCTATTTAAGTTTGTGTCTGTATGTGTTTGTAATCACTTTCCCATCTCAGAACATGTATGTTAATTACTTGAAATCATCTGCCTTTTTTCATAAGGCAAATGAAGGACTGAAAAATCCCAGGCTGCAGGCACACAACGCATGGGACTTCTGTGTAAAAACAAGGTGCAGAGCGACCACTGGATGTCACTGCTCTAGCAGAATTCCGCCTTCTGGGACTATGGGGAAAAAATGCCGGCAGTAAGGAGGAAAGAGAAAACTCGGTTTTCTTTTAAGAAAAACAAGCTGTAGGTGAATCTATGCAACAAATATATGTTATCAGCAAATAAATTGTTTGTATTGTTCCTGCAAGCTTCCTTCTAAGAAGACAGGGCTTGCTTTCTGATGAATTGCATTTTATAATTGACTAAGGACGGTAAGTCCATGTGGTAAGAGCGTTTCTCTGTCAGGAACTGTGAAATGATAACCTGGAATGCCACATGGAGCACCAGACTTTCCAAGAATGTCTTAAGCATCATTTCTGTTGAAAACCACTCTGAAGAATGGGAGGGATCTGGAAGGCAGGTAGAGCATCTGGTTAGTGCACGCTCTGACCTGCTTTCAAGTGTCTTGCCATGAGTTGCCAAGTCGTGATACACCCATTGCTACAGGTGCACCAAGTATTTCAACATCCAGGACCTGCTTTTGCCACCACCAATGCTAGTACCTACTGCTCTGGGTGGGAGCAAGAGAAAGATATTTCCATGCCCCACTTATAAGTCAAAACCAGTTAGTCACGCGTACATATAACAAGGCCTTCTTCTATGTCCTAACCTCTGTTAAAAGGTTGCACTGCCATGTTATTTGTTGTCCAGCCCCTTAAAAGTAAACGAGAAATAAGAGGGCAGAGTTACACAAAGCTGCTGGAGCTTAAGAGAGGGTGACAGGTGTAAGCAATATGCAAGCAATCATCAGGCATGGAATGTGTTCTGTGAGCAAGAGCAAGAAGACATGCAACTTCTTACTTATGTATCATTTGTGTTGCTGCCTAGAATAATGCTGATAACACACCAATGTTTAAGCTGTTGCTCAGTAGCACTTATTCTGGTCAAGACTTTTCAGTTTCTTATGCACTGCCAGTGAGGAGAAAGGAAGCAGAACACCTGAGCCAAACTAGCCAAAGGGGTGTTTCATACCACAGCTCATCATGCCCAGTGTTGTAGTTTGAACCCAGCCAGGCAGCACGTTCACCCACTCAATCCTGGAGGAGTGGGAGGGAAGATGGGCTGAAGAACTCCCACTGGTCAGATAACAACAGTCCAGTAACCAAGGTACAACACAAATCACTATCGCTATCACCAACAATAATAACAATGACAAAGAAAACAAGGGAAGAGGGTACGATACCACCCACCGAAAATGAGCCTGACCGGGAAGATCCCCCTCCTTCTGGGTAACTCCCAGTTACCCCCTGGGCATGACGTGCTATGGTATGGAATACCTCTTTGGTCAGTTTGGGTTCTGTCCCTCCTTCCTCTCGGCCCCCCCTTCTCCCCGGCAGAGCATGAGGTTCACAAAGTCCTTGGTCAGGGCAAACATCACTCAGCAACAACCAAAAACATCGGCCTTATCAGCCTTGTTCCCGGGCTAAGTCAAAACACCAGCTACTAAAGAGAAGAAAACCTGACTGCAACTGCTGAACCCAGAACACCCAGTATATAAACTGGGGGGAGTTACTGCAATGGGACTGATCACTGCTTGGGTTGGGCTGCGTGTCAGTCAGTGGGTGGTGAGGAATTGTATTGTGCAGCACTTGGGTTTATTCGGTTGTGGTTTTTTTCCTTTCCTTTTCTAGTTTTATATTCTCTCCCCTTGTTATTTCCATTATTAGTAGTATCAGTAGTAGTAGTATACAGTACTTTAGCTATTAAACTGTTGTCTTAACCCATGATTGCTCCAAAGCATTTTCAATTCTCCTCCCCATCCCACTCAGGGAGGGAGGGAAAGTGGGTTTAGCAAACAGCTGCGTGCTACTTAGCTACTGTCTGGGTGTAAACCACAACATGCCCCCTACTCAGTGGTACCTCCTGTTTTTCTGTTTGCCACATGAGATGAGAAAGGAACATAGACATAGAAAAGGAGAAGAGTAGTGTAGATAGAAATGGGGATGGCTGGGAAAGGAAAAGTCACAGCGTGGATTAACTTTTTTGAGTTGGGATGCAGAGAGGAATTTGAAGGTTGGTAGCTGAAAGAGAAGAAACTGGCATTTGGGAGGAAGAAGTGGATGGGAACTCAAAAGGGGAGAAAGACTGACAGTGGTAGGTTGTAGGAAGGGAGTTCAGTGTCAGTACAGTTCCTGTGGAAGACTCTCAGCTCAGGGATGAATCTTCTTACCCAAGAGCACCTAGGTTTTCAGGGGTTATAGTCGTACTATTGGGTTTTGTTTTGGCTTTTTTTCCCCTCTGGAATGGAAAAGTTTTCTTGCCACAAAACTCTCAGTTTTGCAGTTTCCTGCCAGTAGGTGACAGCATTCCTCCAAAATAAGAAAACTAAGCAGAAGCTGTATGTCTTCCAGACTTCCATCTACTTAAAGACATTTCTCATCATCTTTATATCTTATTAGTGCTGGGGTTTGGGTTGGTTTTTTTTTTTTTTTTTTTTTTTTTTTTTTAAAAAAAGTTATTATTTTTGGTTCCTTTCCACTTGGTGAAGAATAAAGCTTTAGAATAGGCTTCTGCAGGAAAGAGTTTTCAGAAGGAAAATACAGCAGTCTGATCAGGAGGTCTCCTCCATGCTGCAAGCTCTGTGGCAGAGCAGAGTCTCTCCTTCTCTCCTACTTCACTCAGCAGCGGTGTGTCTGGCAAGTCTGCAGAGTATCCAAGCAGCTGACCTCTGCTTAGCCAACATCCTGGGTTTTGGTGACACATACCCCAGGTTGAAGGAGCATGAGATACTTGTGCACATACCCAGCAGAACTTCTGGCTGGGGAGCAACCAGCCAGAGATCCTGGGAGCCTTAACAGAGAGACTGGCATGGATTTTCATAGTGAGAAAAGTCTACCAGCCAAGAAGCATTCAAGGTGCAAGACAGAACTACATTCACCAGGTATTTCTGCCGGCTCCATGCCTTCTTCCAGACAGTCCACTTCAGGAGATCTCTTAGCCCTTCTTGGCAGCACTTATGCTGCCAATAAGCTCTGAATCAAAATCCTCACACATGGTACCAATTACCATTCTCCCTGCCTACCCCAGAGCCCCACACAGCAGGTCTGTTCTTCCTCACATGCAGGGTTTTGGGGCACTGCCATTTTCCCAGTGCTGCTCTTTGGGGATTTTGCAGAGCTGCTTGTTCCAGAGATGGCTGCTAAGGTTGCCCTGACCTGGCTGCTCAGGCCTTTACTGAGCGCCTTTTCCCTGCCACTGCTCTTCCTGCCCTCATCTCTCCCCCTTCCATGCATGAGCAGCCTAATAGCATTACTGTGACCTGTTGAGCATCCCGCCAGCATGGCCTGCCCCTGCCTGCTCTGCTGCCCAAGTGCTCTGGTGCCCAGTTTGCAGGTGCAGAAGAGCCGGAATGTGCAAACAGGGAGCAGTTGAGTTTTTTCCCTGCTGGTTCCCTTTCGTGTCTGCCAAAGCAGCGTATGCTGCTGTTTCTCTTGAGCCTGACAGCCACTTTCAGCCAAGTGATATTGCTGAGAATCTGGCTGCTTATTCCCTCAGCTCAAAGCCCTAGAAAGCCATGGCCCTGAGGCCTCTTGGCCTGCAACCCGAGAGGGTTAGCCTCTTAGAGCATGAATAATTAAAAAGGTTCACAGATTTCTTTTTGTCTGGAAACTGGTCATAAATCGGGGCTTGTCCAGGGACTGTGAAAACCTGATCCTGGTGCTCTTGAAAGGAGAAGAACCTGTTTTTGTCTTTTAACAGGGGAGCTGTTGGTATCTTTTCTGTATGGGCTTATTGGTGTTTGCCTTAATACCCTGAAGTCTTTATGTTAGGAGTTTCTTTGTGCTCCATTTGCTTAAAACTGGCTGTCTGGGGAGATGTTAGGTTCATTTTGTGCATCGAGTAGACATACTCATGCATACATACTTTTGCCTATGTGGATGTCCTTCTTTAATATTTTCCATTTACAGTGTTTTTCTTGCTATAAGTTACATTCACCGGGAAAGCTTAATTTTAAAGGGTCTTATTTCTCTGTCATTCCTCCACAGATTCTTCCCCTGCACGATGTGATTCTTAGGCACAACAATGATGATGATAAATAATGTCAGGTTTTGTCTCAGTATAAACTTATCCTGTATATTTAGCCAGCAAAAGTAAATAAATAAGCTGGGCAGGCATTTTTGGTTTGATTTCAGCAAAGCTGAAGTAAGGAATTTTTAAACATTGTTTGCTAAAGGAAATGGAAATAGGCCAGATTGAAATGGGAATGGCTATGGCTATCTGCGTGATCTTAGCCTGTTTAACTGAACTAGTTTAAAGGGGTGGTTTGAGCTAAATCACTGAGTGCTGCCTCCTGCATACTGGGAGCTGTAGGAGCTTTGTGGATGTTTTTATTTTCCCTTTTCCTGGCACCAGTGGGATTGCACCAGCTGGATATACTTACAAGTAAATAGCGGGGCAGGAAAGAAGGTATGGATTTACTCTGCAAGTAGAGGAGAGATAATACGTTGGCTATGTGCTCTAGTATTCTAAATTTGAGCTTTGACCCCATGAAAATGCTGCATCTCTGCTGTATGATTGACTATTATAAGAGGCAATGTCTGGAGCCAACAACTGGCTAAATCCGTGTCTCATGCTTGCATATGTAGTAATAACACAAAACAGTCTTTTGCTGGAATATTTTGTCTAAATACAATGTGCATAATTTAGAGCAGACAGTACAGTAATGGAGAGGAGTTATTGGTTGTGGCAACACGTGCCTTGGAATGGTGAATCCTCTGTAGTGGGGAAAGTGTGTAAGTGTAAAGCAACTGCACTTTGTGCCTAGATAGTATTTTCAATCAAGACAATCGGAGTACCTTGCAAATGCCTGGTATGTATTTGTGGCTGGAGTGGGCAGAGGTAGTAAATACACTGTTGTTTCTGTTTCACTCGTTGGCTTCCCAGAGATAGAGAAGCATTTTTCAAGATGGTCTTGCAAGTTTGCAACAACTGTGCAGTGTTGTCAAGTGTGAACAGGCTTTCTATTTCTACAAAATTGGCAAATCTAAGTCATGTTGTTCATCTTAATTCCTGTCAGGAGCTGAGATACCTTATCACTTGACAGCCCTTGGCCTCATTTTTGGTAAATATGATATAAAGAATCCTATTTTCCTAACTAGCTAACAAAGCAAAGTCCAACTCCTCGATGTAGGCTGTATAAGTTCCTTTCTTCCTAAGTTTTCCAGTCAGTGCAGAAGAGCTTTTTGGGATACTGCAGGGAAGGGAGGGGGAGAGGATGAGAGTGAAAATATCATAAAATTAATGAAAATAACGAATTATTATAGCAGTAATAAGATAAAGTGATTTGGGGGTTTGAATGTTAAAATTTTTCTTATAAGCCATTTCAAATATGAAGGGCATCTAAACTAACTGCTTGTCCCTTTTTCTTCCTTCTTGTTTTCTGCAGTAGGAGGTTATTTTCACTTAGGTAGTCTCTGGTTGGATAATTCAAGATTAATTTTTGAGTGAATTTTTAAATGCACCTTATAAATCCAGGGTCACAGTGGAAGGGGTAACATAACCTTATCTATTGCACGTGCATTCTTCCTATATAAATCATTACTCTAAAAAGGAGATAATTGTATTCTGTAACAGAAACAAATAACTTTAAATATTGCCTCTTAGTTTTAACAGCAGAATTCAGGTGCAATCTGCTTTCTGTGCTTAATATATTCAGGATCATGCCCGAGCATTTACTCAAACTAGCCACATGATGGCAATATTGCTAATCTTTAACTTCATTAATTTAACCAACTTGCTAGCTCTGGTTTTAATTCAGAATAAGGTCTGTAATTCTACTAGAATACTGAATTTCTCTGGTTTTTAGAGGAAATCTTTCATGACTTGACTTTATATATATGAAACCCTGCTGTATATGCAGCCCTTGTTTACATCCCTGACTTCAGGGTTAAAAAGTGAATGGTGATATCTTGATCTGTGACAACACATTGCCATAAATGTACTGTACTGTGTGTGTGTCTGTGCGATGCTGAGGCTTTGGAAACATGCCTCTGCCATACAATGGGAGAGTAACAAAAAGAAGAAAGGAAGTATGAAGCAAAGATATTTTTGCTAACTGAGAACAAAGAATTTTTTACAGTCCATCGTTTCTGATAAGCCCCATGGAGCAATTGCTGTATGAAATTGGGTGACAAACGTATTTTTGTTCTCTGTGTGAAAGAACACACAAAGCTTGGTATGTACCCCTACAACCCCACACAACCCACTGCAGCGTCAGGGCCTGCTTCAGACTGTTCATGAACTGACTGCCAAAACCAAGTGCCTTTAGGGTCCCCAGTGCAGAAGAGGGCAACGTAGAAAGGCTTATGGCAGATGCTTCAGAGGATTGGGGGAAAAAGCAGAAGACATCTATGTCCTGGGAAAGAGAGGTTCTTTCATGAATGGAGACATGCCCAAGAGAGCATACCAGCACAAAGGGCTGGTTCCTGAAGAAGAAGGGAGATAGAGAAAGACACACTGAGCCGGTAATGGTAACAGTGGGCAGCAGGAGGGATGCAGGAGGGATTGCCCAGAAAACCACGACACTGAAACCAAACCACTTTATGAGGCACTCTGTGAGTCTCAGCTTGACCCAGGCAGGTTTTTAACAGGCAGGAGGAGAAAATGCTACATTCCCCCTTTTTTCCATTTTTTTTTTCTTTTTTTTTTTTTCTTCCTTTTTTTCCCTTTTATGAGCTGCAGTGGAACCTGTAAAAGGTTTGTCCCTAGTGGGAACCAAGCAATTTCTGAAATGGTACAGCTATATAAAACAGGAGAACAGGATCTGGCACCAGTGAAGGAGCTCAGCCGAGTTTAAGCAAGGTCTTCATTAATGTCCTTAGATTCTCGATGTGATAAATATGGGCGAGTTTTGGTGGAGACTGGAGGAAAAATGTGTTCTTTAGCCAAAGTAACTATCATCTTGACAAACATTTTGCTGGATTATTTGAATGAATATTTAATGTAAAACATGCAACCTGCTCTAATAAGAGCACATTCATAATTTCTAGCATGCTAGTCCTGTCCAAAACTCACTTGGCTTTGCTCTGAGTAAGGGATACTTTAAGAAGGAAATGTTGGACTGTAGCTACACTTGGCTGAAGCACACGGTACAGCATGAACAGCTGTGGAAGCCAGATTTACTGCAATAAGTGAGGCTGCTAAAATCCTGACAGTACTTTGATTTTTTTTTTTTTTTTACAAAAAAGTCCAATATAGAGTTTATGACTTTTCATACAGTTATTTATTTTAGGAATGAGAGATCTGCCAAACACAGCAGGTAGTTAATACCCAATTCAGACTGCATTTGAATAGGAAAGGAGCTATTGGCTGCATCCTTTGGGATTCTGTGATTAACCTAGAAGGAGCTGTAGGTGGCTTTTTCCACATGCATTCAGATAAAACAGGAGTTAGAGTTGACCCCCATTGAATAACTTGAAGTTTAAATCAGGCATGGCCAGTAGTTCAGCTCATCCTCTGATGATATATTCCTTTTGTTTGGGCATGGAAGATAGGCCCACTGTGGTTGGCATCAATCTGGGTTGCAGATTCAATCCCTGCCTCTGTCCCAGACATAGGATGTGTTCATGTACTCAGAAATAAGTGTTGTAGTGCTCCGCCACATCTGGTGTCTAAGCTGCATATGGGTACTTGGTGTGAAGTACAGCTTTCGAGCATAATCCTCCTTGAGTATCCTACGCCTGGCAGCAGTTGTCTGTGATCAGCTCCAGGGGCCCTGTACTCGGCCTCTGTTGTTGATAGTCAGCTCTGATGTCTCAGGCTGATTCGGGGGGTGGGGGGGTGGTAGGGTTCAGTCACAATCCTACTTCATACACAAGGGTCTGGGGCTGGGTGTCATTGCTTAGTGCTGACCAGGCCAGTCACTTTTTAAAACCTCTCTAATGAACTTGCCAGCACCCATCTAACTCTCCTCTTTGCTTGGTATTCACCATTAAAAAGTGGGAATAACAACCCTTGCATTGCTCCCGAGGGTGCTCTGAGGCCAAATCCATCAGTGCTTGTGAGACAGCCAGTGATGCAGGCCACATGTAGATACACAGGGCAGGATAATACCTTCCATATTCCAAGTATCTCATAGGATTTCCTGGGGTTAATGAGTTAAATGCTGACAGTGCAAACATTGGGTACAAATGTAGCAGACTTTAGGCATTTATTAATATAATGCAATTTATATCTGGGGTTAGATTCTAAGCCTCTTGTTGGGTAGGTCACTGGAGCTATTTGCTACTAGTGTGACAACCCATTCAACAGGCCTTCTTAGGAGCTTTTCTAATCTAAGTTCATTATTCAATTCTTATCACAGGAACTTGTTCGTTTCTACTCTATCAGACCCAATCAGCAAGATTATTTTATTCCTTGTCTTTCCTTTATAATAGCAGTTCTAACTATCAGAGAGATGGGCTCAACGTGATTGGCAGTTTTAGGTCCCTTGATGCACAGAAATGTTTCAAAGCCCACAGCCAAATCCAGATGTAAGTGTGTGGTGACAGTAAATTCAAGACATATTATCAAAAAGTTTAATCTATGTTCTGTATTTTGCAGACCTTTATTTATGAAAGTGAAAGCTGGTGTAAAAAATTTGTGATTATTAACTTGGTCACCTTTGATGTTTTGAACCATCAGAAGAGGGGATATTTGCAAGAGCACGTAAGAATCTTTTTCCAGGCTTCCCTCAGAAACCCCCAATCTGCTTACACCCAGTTTTGCTCTTAAAGAAAAGCTAAAATCTGTCTGTTTCACTCTTCAGCAACTGAATGAAATCTCAGCTGGTCACTGCTAGTTTTCAGAAGACATTAATTTTTACATCTGCTGACTCCTGCAGGTGAAATAAATAGTTCAGAGTGTCAGCTGCATCCTTTACCATTAGCCACCCATTGACAATGCCAAACCCTCTGGCAAGGACAGCACTTGGTAGATATGTGTAACATACTAATAATTCAATGACAAGTGTGATTTTATTTCTGCTCTCTCAACAGTCAACTGGACAGTTTACTAATGTAAAAGAAAAAGGTAAAAGGGTCAGTGAAAAGAAGGAAAGCCCGGTGGGAAAGACAAGTAAAAACCTGTTAAAATGCAGCCTTGATTAATCCATAATTTTTTGAGTCATGTTTTCTGACCAAAAGCACCCACAGTATCTGACTTGAAATGTTGCTTCTTTCAAGTTATTTTTTAACCTGATCAGCGGTGCAGAATACTTGCCTGCTATTGACAACAGGAAAAGGAAAGTTACAGTGTCTGTGAATAGGATGTGGATGTAGAATAAGAGTTTCATTTGCAAAGGATAAAATTTCAACTCACAAAAGCAAATAAATCCAGGTTGTTTTCTTTAAATAGCTTATTAATCAGTTATTGATGTAGTAGCAGTAATGACCCATTGCATAGGAAGAGGAGTACAAATTACCTAGGGTGTGGGAAAATAAAGATAGAGAATGAAGGTGGAACTGCAGAGTATATTTTTCTTAGACTTGTCTGCTATTCAGTAATGTTTTAAAATGCAAGCACCTTCCTGAAAGCATGGAGTCAGCCACATGCTTTTCTATAGGTCACACACATTTTCAACATTCATAATTTGGTAACCAAGTGTCAACCATAAATAAAGGAACAAACACTAATGTTAACCCTGGTCATGTCTGATTGCTGAAGGTCGATCAAAAATAAGAATTAGTATGTGAGTTTGCAGCCAGTATGTTAAAAAGCTGTGCAAACAGCAGAGATCTTTTTCAAATTAAGGGTTGTATTCACCACGCCAAATCAGTGAAAGAATGTGCAGAGGAGCTAGAGAAGTCAGAAAAGAACCAATTGCAAAGCTGACTTTTTAAGTCTATTTTCTTCTATTTGTCTTTGGTGCCCCATGTTAGGCATTTCCCTTGCATTAATGATTATAAGTTTGGATGGTAAACTTAACAGTTTTCTTTTTTTGGTGCTCTGTTTAGTAGCCAGTGATACCATCAGTTAGTGTCTGAAAGATGCAGAAACATAAGCTTCATTCTTTGTCTCTGACAAGTGTATGATGGTCCTATAATACCCCAGAGACTCCAAAGGTGAAAAATTTGTTTTCAGCATTTAGGCATAGTAAGTGGTTTACTTCAGATACAGTCTAGACATAAAGGTTTGCGAAATCTGACTACAATATTTAGGCTGATACTCAGTTTTCATTATATATTCATTACTATGTGTATATCTATATCATGAACCTCAGCCAACTCGTGTTCATCTTGCTTGCAAAGCAGCCAACAGACCAGAGACCGCTAGAGGATGGTTTACTATAACAACTGAACTTCACCAAGCAGCTTGCTGAGCTGTTGCCTGGGATGGAAAAGGCCAGTTTTTCCCTTCCTCACCAGGAGGTGATGGAACTCACCAGGGGAAAAACGAACTTTGTATACATGATGTAGCCCAAATCTGATATAACTTTATCTAGTCTTTAAGAATAATTGATTCTGTAAACAAAATATTGAAATAAGGATATTTTCTGTGCTCTGTTTAAAAACACATATTAAAAGTAGGAAGCTGATGGTGTTAGGTCTACCTCCTCTTTCAAACAATATGAATTAATTCAAGTAATTTCAATGTTTTTGATTAATGGCCAGGATAAGTCAGTGCTCTTTCTTTTTGTCTTGAAGAGTGCTTCAGTGTTGGTAATGCTACCTTCAAGTGATGCGTATGCAAAGAGAGTTGCTCAGTTAATAGGTTTACATGAATCATTCCTTCCATACATGCTTGTAAAAACAGTATTCTTTAAACTTCTCAGAGAAAACAAACTGTTCAGATTAACTGTATACAAACAAGATTATAAAGTTGTCCTTTTTGTGAAATAGCTTTGACTGCAGCAAAGCAAAGAATCGTGATGCTTCTTTCACAAACACGGGTTTGGTGTAGGTACTTGGATTTTACATCACACAAGCCTGAAGAAAGGAAAGGAACTTGCGATTATGTTCCAGCAACTACTACTTTTGATTTCTTCTTTCTTTCTGTACTCTGGTTTCTCTGTAGCTGACTTCAGTCTGAGTATTTCTTTAAACTTTGGTTCTTGTGTGGCCCCATTTTTCTGTTATTAATTACATCAGACCAAATCCTTAAAAAAACTGGGGCAATATCTTTGACCAATAACCTGCCAAATATCTTTCAAACGCTTTCTGTGCAATTTACTTTGTTGAATTTCTTACTGTGCAAATGTAAGCTGTGTTTGAGTCCATTCCTCTCCATGCTTAGTAAGCATTTCAGCTTACTTAAAGTAGTTAGATGTAAATGTGATGTCAACTAGTCAGTGGTGGTTATAAGAAAAATCCTGAGCTGCTCCACTCAAATTAGAACTAAAGGACTGGATAGTTTGTATGTTGTCATGATGCTACTTCTGTGTAAAGGATATATAGAATGATGTCTCTGACCAGTTCTTTCTTTTTTTTCCTCATTTTATTTTTCCAGTTTTGAGCATCTGACAAAGATCTTCTTGCATTCTATTTCTCTATCTTGTCAGTGGTATCTTAGAAAGCAGGTGACATTTTTTTGCCCTGTAATGGGTTGACTGTGGCTGGATGCCAGGTACCCACCAAAATTACTCTATCGCTCCCCTCCTCAACTGGACAGGGGAGAGAAGATATAACAGAAAGCTTATGGGTCAAGGTAAGGACAAGGAGAGATCACTCACCAGTTATTGTCATGGGTAAAACAGGCTCGACCTGGGGAAATTAATTTAATTTATTACTAGTCAAGTCAGAGCAGGATAATGAGAAATAAAATCAAATCTTAAAACACCTTACCCCCATCTCTCCCTTCTTCCTGGGCTCAATTTCACTCATGATTTTCTCTACCTCCTATCCCACAGCAGTGCAGGAGGACAGGGAATGGGGGTTGTGGAAACAAGTCTAGCCAGTACTTCCTAAAACTATTCATCTATGCTCAGCCCACCTTTGGTTTTTGCTGACAAATTTCCATCTAGAGGCCCTTATACCTGTTGCTCATTTAGTGTAACCATTGATTCACTAATGGTGCCCTTCTCTCATATCACTCCTGACACTACCCATTCCCTAGGAAAAATGAAGACCTTTTTTTCTCTATTTGAATAGATTGTTTTCATATTTCATCAAATTTTGTACTTAAAACTTTAATTGCCAAATAAAAAACTAGGAAGGATCCTTCTTGTTTCTTGAGTCTATTCCCCTTTGTCCAATGGAGCAATGTCCCATTATGCCTTTCATTAAGTAACCATGCTTCATTTTAATATCCATTTGATAGCTTACCTTTTCTAGTTTTATCAAAAGACTAGTCCAGACATTCATTATCTGATAGCAGCAACCTTTTAAGTTTTATGTAAAGATTTCTTTCTGGATATTTTTTTCTTCTGAAACATCATTTCTCTATATTCTTACAAGGGAAGCCTCACTTTCTTTCTTTCTTAATCTTCCTTTATTAAAAAACCCCAACCAACCACCTTTTGAATAACTGAGTATGATACGAACACTAAAATTTTATGAAAAAACTTAAATCTGTGATATTCCAACAGAAACCAAATAAACTAAAATAACTGCTTTTGTGTCAAATCTCTTTTACACTGGTTGTGATACTGAGGGACAAAGTTTCTAAAGAAGATCCTAAATATTTTACAGCCATGGTACAAAATGACCTATTATATCTCCTTTCACACATGAAGGATTTGTGAGAAAATACAGCAAAATAAGATAATACCCAACTTTCAGATGCCCGGAAAGCCTTCTGTTATAAATGCATATTAAAAAGCACTCACTCAAATAAACAGAAATGCATGTTACAGAACTGAGTGCACCACATGACTGACAGTTACTGTAAGGAAAATACAAAGCACCATAGATACATTGCCAGAAATATACTGAGCTTTTGCTTTTTTCATTTAGAATGGTTCCTGTTAAGACCCCAACAAGCTTAAACAACAGGCTCATTGTCTTTGGCTTTCACTACCAAGGCAAGGACTGAGGAGATGATTCTGTCTTGTGTGAAAGCAGTCCTGTTGTAGCAAGAGGCCGGTACCATTCCCTTGTGCTGCCTGGGCCCTCCATGAGCACCCTGCAGTTTGCAGGCATAATGGTGAAGATGGCATTCATTTAGGTGAGGGTTTTCCTAATATGCTTAGGTCTGGCCTAATTCTCAACTCTTTGCCATGTCTGGCTTTCACAGAGGGTAGAAGTTGGTCAATATGCAGAGCATCTCTGCCAGACAGTTCATGAGGTTTCTACAAGAAGACATGAGAACCCCTCTTTCATTCATATGTTGGTGTCCCTACCACACCACTCCTATGTTGAAGCCCTGTGAAAGCAGAGGGCAACCAGCTTCAGCAGGCAGTTGTTGCCATTCAGTACCTGCCTGTGGCTGGAGAAGGTACAGAGGGAGTGCTCTCCCCAGCCTTGGGCACTGCAGGCAGGACTGGGTGTCCTCTGACTCTGAATGGGAGCAGATTTCCCTCTGCCAAATGGGAGTTGCTGTTCAAATGTTCACTAACGTGGTCACACGTAATGAATTGTGTGATGCTTCTTCCTGCTGTTCTTACTGTAAAATAGAGTGGTTTTACAAATGGGTGGCGTTTACAGTGCCACTCCTAATTTCAGGAGGATTTCACCAGGTACGTTTGTGTATATTTATTATGCTAATAACTTATTGTAATTCAGTTTAAATTGTGCATTACTGGGTTTAGTGTTTCTGGCATGTGGCCCATAGACACCAGTGATCATGTTCTGGAGTTATGAATTTTCTCTTTGCTTTGTTGTATTGAAATAGCTGTGTAATGGAACTTTTTAAACTCAAACATACTCCACAAAAGTGTGGGTGAAGAAAATCTAGGGGGAAGAGGATGCAGCACCTGGGTTTGCATCTTCTACATCTAAATGTATAAAAAGGCCTGTATTTAGTAACCTGTAACACAAAAATAATTTGTAGTCCATACCCATAGCATATACATCTCATATACAGGTGTGTAAAAGTACACAGTGATCAATTTAAGGTAATTTTATAAAGCACCCCTAGGCATAATAAGACTTCATTAATTTCAAATGTGAAAACTAAAGCTGGTGAAATATATACATACAAATATGTTAATATATAAACATGTATATAAAATAAGTTTAAACAAAACCATAAAACAACTTTGAAGAATTATTTTAATTTTTGTGCGTATCCTCTCTTTTAGGTTTATTATTAAAAGAATACTGAAAAACACTGGGTTATTTGCAGTTAAAACAAGAATAAAAACCAGAGGGAAAAACCCAGATGGTATGTTAGGCAATTAAAAACTGGAAAAACTGGACTTAAAAAGCAAAAATTAATAGGTTTGGTATTTCTGTCATGTACACTGCCCTTAGCAAGCTTTGAACTAGAATAGAAATAAACTCATAAGCTAAGCAACCTGGAGAGTCTGGAGCAGAGGAAACCAGGAACAAGAGAGAGGCCTGTCATAGCTAGGAAATGAAAAGAAAATAAGAAATCAATGAAAACCAGAAAAACAGAGGCAAGACATCACATCATCTTTGCTATTGGAGTTTCTTTTTGTATTGCATTTTTAATGTTTTCCTACTATAGTTCTGTCAGACATGGCACAAGGCACAGCTCTGCAGGTATACACAGTGAGACCTTAGTCTGCCTCTTATGGGATGCAGGTCTGATTCCCAAGGCATGCATCAGGCTTTGGAGCTGACAGTCCAAGACTCGTGGCAGAGAGTCCTCTCCACCTTCTAAGCATTACTGTGATATATTAATTCCTTCAGCAAACCTAACCTTTAGTCAGGTGATGGGAAGGTGGCCAAGCCCATATAGGCCAGCTATAAAGGGAGCACCCTGGCCTAAAGAGTCCCCCTGGAGGTCTTTTACTTGCATTTTTCTTCCTCCAGTATTTAGTTTCAGATCTAGATGCAAAGGCCCAAGAGCTTCTGTATGCAGCCAGGCACTTTGGTACTCACAGGTTATTTCTTTGTTTCAGTTCACAGCTGCTCTGCTGTGGGAAATGTGAGCTGCACATGTGCTTCTTTCATAGATTGGAGATCTTAGGTGATTAATGGCTATTTCCCTTTTGCTGGCTAACTGCCATCCCTCTCTTCCCTGCCTCCTAATTTATTAACATTTGTTAACATTAATGTTAAATATTATGGAAGAAGCCATAACCTCAGCTCATTACCAGCTACCTTTAGAGGTTGCTTCTGCCATGTTATCATCATAAGCCAAACAATGAATAAAAATGCTGTTTTCCCTAGTGTTAGAAGACATTTGCTTCCACTCAATTTTTACCAAGCTTTTCATAAGAGAAATGCTACTCATTAGCACCCTAGCTACAAAATCCAGCCAATTTTCAAAGTACTGAAAACATCAGCAATTCTTTGCACAAGCAATTGCGTTCTAACTCTGTTTTCCAAGGCTTATTAATACTTCTTGACTTTTGCTCTCCTGTGTTTTCCGTATAAAAAGTGCTTAGCCCTTTAAAATGTGAACAAATAAAACAAATAGGCAGCTCACTGCAAAGTGGAAGTGTGGGATTACTCTGTCAGCTTGCCCTTTTCTCACACTGCGGGCCTGAGAGTAATTAGATGAAGCTGACATGCATTAGCAAGGCAGCCTAATTGAGCCTGAATTGCTGGGGAAGTGGCAATAGCCCAAGCCACTATGGATTCGTGTGCACCCACGTTAGGAAGTGTTGATCAATACCAGTGATTATGACATTTTAAAAATAAAATTGATTGTCCTTGACTTGAGTGGAAGGGAGGGCTCTTGTACATGCCACTGGTTGCAACTGCTCTGCTCAATATGAAACACTTTGTGAAAGGGCCATTTCAAGTCTTCCCTTTCCATTTCTCTTACAGGGGCAAAACTCCCATGACTTTGATTCTCTTTGCTCTGGAGGCCTTTTAGTTAAAAGCCCTGTAATAGATCTGGAAGTATTGACAATAATAATGAGCTTACGGGTGAAATTCTGACCTTAGTAAAGTCGATTGAGCCAGAATTTCACCATTTTATATATCCACAAATATATAAGAAGTATATTCATATGCTCTTAACAGATCAAATCTGTGTATTGATTCTCTCTTTTTATTTACTTTCTAACAGTTTGCTTACCAAAGATCTTTTAGGTAGGAGCTAATGAAATGAATGTATTTTCCTCATGCTTAAAGCAGAAAATAAAATTAACAACCTTTTCCCCCAGGAAATCTTCAAAGGAAAATGAGGAAGGTCAGTATATCTGCCTTTCTTCTCTTAGGAGCATTTTAAGCCCATTTAGATGTTTGAGTTTTTGGAAAGCTGTCTTACAAACTGGCAGGTTTCTCAGTGAAGGGGGATACCTCATCTAGATCTACTGTGAAAAAAAGGGTAACATGACTTCAGTTGAGTCATGTTTGATCAGGATTAATCCTGGTTCAAGGATCATCACTAGCTTCAAACATGTCATGGGTAGAAGTATAGGAAAGGATACAAATTAAAATGGGAATCAACATGACCAGGTGCCCATTTAGTGGTAAGAATAGAAAATGTGGATAATGAGAACACATGGACTAAGCTATATGAATAATTTCTGAAGAAAACAAGTGAAAAAGAGCACATTTCTTATGTTGCACAGCACAGCAAAGCATGCAAGGAAGGAATGATATCTTTTAGTAAATCAGCTGGGGAGAAAAGAAAAAAGTCGTCTTTAAGCTGCTCCTGAGCCTCATGACACACGTTACTATTGCCCATCATTTGTACATACACAAACGATCCTGGGGGGGGTAGACAGCAAAGTAAACAGTAAACTAGCAGTAGATGTTTACAGGTGGGCACAGAGTTTTCATTAATCTTAATACACTGATGTGAGAAACCTTAATTACCAGCTAATTGCAGGAAAGAACTTCTGGTTTAGATTGGCTGAACTTCTAATGACTGAATTTAGTTAATTTCCTCGTCTTATTAGTTAACTCAGAAACACTTTTTGAAGAAATGAGTTAAGTTTTCCTATGGATTATCAGTTTTTTCACTCCTGTACTTGCACCAGGTATTGTGGAGAAAACAGACCAAAAATACCAACCAGTTCATGACCCAGTGAGCTCTGTCTGCCAGTGATGTTATCTGGCTTTGTGACAGTGAACATCACGGTGCATCACAGTGAACATCACAGTGCATCTCAGGTGCTAGTTTTCAAGACAGCTGTGCCTGTCTGTTGGCCAATTGACTCCATGCTACCAAAGGGGAAATCCTTGCTCATTTACTCCAGTCCTTACTCCTCTTCCTTTCCCACACCCCCTGCCCTACCAGGCATCCCTTTTGTGGCTCTACTCACACCTTTCCAATAGCTAGGTTAGCTAATTTCAGTGTCAGAAAATTATTCTCTTATTTGATGTAGTTGTCTTCTGCCTTTTAAAGAAGGCAAACTGGTCTGGGAGCTGTGGCAGCGAAGGCAGGGGAAATGGAATCTCACCACTTCAGTAGCAAAGTGCCCTCTCTGAGCCCAGCCTCCATCTCTGTCTCAGATGCCTCCTTCTCTACCTGATCCTGCAGCAGAATCCCCACTCTGCAGTGGTGTTGCAGAGCTAACCACGATATCCTCTTGCTGCCAAATCCTGTCCTCCACCTATGCCTCCCTGCCAAGTCTCCCACCCTGCTCCTCTAGGAATGTCAGACTGAAATTGATTAAAACACAGTGTAACCACAGACAATGCCTGCACTGCTAACAGGAATTTCTGCTTGCCCTGGATCCCATCCTTGCCTCCTTGCAGTGCCTCCACTGGGAGGGCAGGCTGGCACTTCATCTCTCATGAGCTGGAGGCAAAAAGCAGATATCTAAAAAAATGAGTAACAAAAGAATCTGCCTCTGCAGGATTCTTCAAAAACCCAGTGATACATGCAGGCAGACTGGAATGTGGCGTGTGGCAGCCCTCGTCCATTGCCCTGCCCAGTTCCCCTGCTGCTGAGTTATTAGCGGCCAAAGAGCATGTTCCCACAAACAGCACCTTGATGGACAAGGAAGCTCACGTCCTTTCCTTGGCACTCTTCACATATCGATGCCACCAATGACCAAGTGGTTACTCAGAAAAGGATGTGCAGTGGAGACTCCTTCCTTGACTAGGTCTCTGAGCAGTACCTCGTTGCACTGCCTGCATGGGACTGCCAAGGCAGGCTCCACACAAGCAGGGAGCAAGGTCTGGACACTGGCCTGCATGGTAGCAGGGAAACAGGGGAGGAGCTTGGGTTATCAACACATACATCAGTCTGGAGTAGGTGCAGCCAGACTTCTAAGGCTGCTAGAATGGATATGTTTTTTATTTCCAGTGGCAGCTTAAAAAAACAAAGAAAGAAGAATAAATTTATGTCAGTCTTAGCACTGGCTCACAGCTCCCTGGCAAAGAAATTGTTTCCCTCTCTTCATTGACATCCAGGCACTTCCAGGTATTTTTGAGAAGACCTTATGAACTGTTCTTACTCCTATCACATATGCTGCTTGGCTGGGAATTTGTGTGGTAAGAATAGCATTACACATAAGTATTCCCACTGCACAAGTTATCTTAGGAAGTGAATTAATTTATCAGTATATAACAAGCACACTACTTAATGAGACAGAAGCCCATTTCCCACACTTGGACTTGTGCTCCAGTATTCATGGCTGTCCAAAACCCTTATTTGAAGTTGATATTGTAATCACTTGGCTAGATCTATTGTAATGTAAATACAGAAAAAACCCTACGTAACTGACCACCTTCATTAAGCTACCTTTTGTTCTAAAAAGGCATCCCAGAAGAATTCTAACGGGCTATGAAGAGTTTGACTCCATCTTCTCTAAGAAGTCCTTGACAAACCAGTTTCTGTTTATTCCTTGCACCTCATAGTCTGTTATTAAGATGGTTTTCTTTCACATCATATGTAATAGCTACAGCTAGTAAAACATGAGTTCATAATCCATTGTTAATGATCAATCACCAAAGCCTGGTCCCAGATCCTTTTTATTACTGTGGGTCTCAGCAAATTGCTCAGAAATGCCATTTTGTTTTTTTTTAAATCCAGCGATGATGATAACTTACACCCATGCTGAAAAACACTGTCACAATTCAAATCAACAGGAAAAGAAATGGCAAGGTGGTCAGGCGTGAAAAGGAAGGGTCAGAATGAAACCAGAGGAAATGTTGAAAGGATCCCAACTCTGGAGGTGCTACAAGGTGACAGCATAATTGTAAAGAGGCTTTTTGCCAAATAAAGTATACCAAATGTAGTTGCCTCACATGTCTTGGAAGTACTTTTTTAACCCTATTAAATGTCAGTGTGTTGGTGCATACATTGCTCTGGAGAGATTTATCACTTTCTGGGGTTAACAGAAAGTTAACAGCTTTTTATATTTGTGATACTTTTATACCACAGTATGTGTTGCACTGGACTGTGCTGTAACATGAAATGGAGAGGGCTGGGGTTCTTCGTTCATTAGTTTGGTTTTTAATTGTTTGAACACACTGGGGAATGATCCCATTTTGCAAGCATTTTAGAAGTGAATGTCTTGATTTTGTACTCCCCTTGACTGGCAATGGTTACAGACCCTGAGCGTAAACTCTGCTGTCACAGAGGCTGCCTTATTTACGTAAGCCTGGCTGACTGGAAGCTCCCCGAATGCTGCTGGAGTAGATGGAAATATTCTTACTAACTCCAATGCACCTTCGGTCAGGACCCCAGGCAAAAAAAGATCCAGGATGAAGCCTAAGAAATTAGTACATTTCATCACATGGTCTTTGGGGACAGGATTCTAGAAACTGTTTTTCTGCTCTGTATAATGCATACAGAAGGCTAAATCTGATGAAGAGCTAAAATGCCCATTCTTTGACAAATGCTGATACTTGCTTTTTTCTTCTTTTTTTTTTTTTAATAAGAGTTTAACATCAAATTTCCAGTTTTGTTCTATTGCCAACATTTCTAAAAACCCAATTCTGATCCACAGAGATGGTTTGTTTCCATTATGATGCATTGTCTTGTTTAAAAAATGCACTAAAATTTTATTTTGATAAGGTAAAAACATTATAGTATAATTTAAAATATTGGCTATAACATACTGTCAAATACATCTGTCACAATGCTATTGAAATCCATATTGCAAGGGACTATAAAAAACCAAACAAAAAGTTAAGTCAAAGCAAAAGTAATACCTTGTCATAACGAATCATTCATGCACTATGGAAAAGAGAAACTTAGCAGGCTGTCACTGCTGGGAAATCACTGTGTCTTGCCACACAATTCTCTGTTTTAGGCAAAACGGCATCTTTTGCTGGAACACTGTTCAAACAACAAGTTGAGTCCAGTTCCACTTCAGTGGTTGTCACAGGACAGAAACTACAAACAAAATCATTACTTCTAGCAAAACAGCCTTTAAGCTGCCTGCAAAACTACTTGAAAGTAGGCAGGTATGTGCTGTCCCTGGAATATCACAGCCTCCTTTGTATTTGTTTTGCAGGTTTTGCAGCAAGCAGTTTTGTGTTCACATTCTTTTCTTTCTCCAGAAAGAAAGGAAAGGAAGAAACAAACAATGGTAAACTTTGTATCGTAACCCTTATAAGTTAGAACTTATCTTAGCTTTGTTTTATGCCATGCACAGAAATTATAAAGCAGCTGTGTCTCACAGGCAAATGTTAGGGAACTCACACATAGTCATTTAATCTGTAGCCGCTATGGGAAGCAGATGTCAGGGAAGAAGCATGGTTTCCCTTGTAGACAGTTGGTGGTCTATAGGAGGGAGCAGTCCTTCTTATGCTGCTGGGCTGTGTCTGGTAAGGTGTCTCATTCCCGTGACACTGGCTTGATGTGCAGAGCAGAGCACCACCAAGGATCGTCAAAGATGCGGAGACAAAGCCAAGGTAAAGAGCTTGACCTATCTCATATTTCATCCCGCTGGGAAGCATGGGGTTGTAGAAATCTGTAACAACGTTGTTAGTGGTCCAAGAAACAGGTACCAGGCAGACAAGACCCGCCAGGATGAAAACAATCCCCCCAGAGACTGCGATGGAGGCTTTGGCAGAAGTCCCCTTGGCACACCGCGTGCACTTCATACCGATGACAGCAATCACACATGCCAGCACGGAAAGGACGCAGGAAATTACCATCATGGCACGGGCGACTTGGAGGTCACGGGGCAGCGCCAGCAGGGAGTGGTGGACTTGGCACTGGTAGATGCCCGTGCTGTGCCAAACACACTCCATCCAAAGCCCTTTCATATAGGCCACAGCTGTTATAATATTGGTGCCTACATGTGCCGTTCGCCACCAGTGTGGCAGAATAGTAGCAATTAATGTCCCAATTAGGCCGAGCAGGCTTAGGGAGAAGCCAAGTAACTGAACAGCCGAGCTTGCCATGTTAGTGTTTGTCCTGCCCAGTTCTCTTAATAAAGCACCTCCGCTTGAATTCCTTCGGAAAACATGAGCTTTTCTTGGAAGATATGCAGCTGTTTTACTTTGACACCTTCTGCTCTCCTAATAAAAGGTAATTGAGGAAAAAAGGAATTAATTATTACCCAAATGCATTACCTCTCCAGCCAGTAAGGTGCATTCCAAGTGCAGTTAGCTCAATAATTAGCATAGTTGTCGCTGTTAATCGTACTTTTGTGGAAGTAATGGGAAAGCAAGTTTCCCTCTTTGCTTATATAAACAGTCCTCTGTTGCCTGCTGGGAAGAAAACTCAAGACAATTTATGAAATGGAAAAAAATGTTTTAAATGCAAATATTCCTCTTCCCAGCAGACTCTTCAAAAAAACAAACATGATTTTCTTTCTAAAGCAGAGAATTAGTTAGTGTTAACACTTGGAATGAATGAGATTTATGAAGTAGAGAACTGCAGGTTGCTTTACATGATGAAAACATTCCCAGAAGGTCATAGCAGGACTAGGAAAACAACAAAGATATATTTGCTCAAAGTAAGGAGCAAAGAGAGTGATTTAAAACCTGTGGAAGAGGATAACAAGTATTGGATTAAAGTTGCTTTCCTGACTTGCCAGTATTTCTTGAGGTTGCGTTTTAATAAAGCAACTCAAAGGGGAATAATTTTCATTAGCCTCTGTGGAGTTTCAGCTTATGATTTTAAGTTGTGGGTGAAATGACAGAATGTGAAACCAGATGTACATCATGGAGCTTCTGAGGAGCAACACCTTCACAGTTTAGTCATGTATAAATTTTAGATGAAAAACAAGGAATAGTAAATAACTCTTCCTTCTGTATAAATTGCAAATTAAGTGGTCTTTTCCAATGGCTGCCTTGCAAGGTCTGTTATACATCATGCCTTATGTGTGTGGGCAGAAACCTGATATTTTAATATATAAAATAGCTGTTGCATCAAAATCCAACTTGGAATTCAGAAACAGAAACAAATTTAGGCTCTAATTCTACAAAGATCCATGCATGTGCTGAATGCATGTGCGGAGAAGAAAGCATAAGTGCTTGCAGGACTGGGCCTGAGCAGGCAAAGCGAGGAAAACCATCTGGCCAAATTAATGAAGACCATTAGAATGACAAAATAATGCACAGGGAGAAAAGTGAAAGCTGGTTCACATTCCCTTTATCTCACTAATGAGGCAGGAGTGCTTGAGGTGTGTATCAGTGTTGATGTTTGTCTCCAGACCACTGTCACAGTATGCACCAATCTTTCCATTGGTTGGGCATCTCTTCCTGAAACAATCCAAAATCCGCCTTGAATGAAACAAAAAGGAAAGGAAAAAAGAAAAAGAAAGGAAAACAATTGGAAGGCACATGGATTATATGGGCGAGGCAAGACAGTCTTGTACTTACACATGTTCCTTTTCATTTGTTTGGAGCAAGTCTGCTGTGCTCAGACATAGGATATAGAGGAATGCTTTGCAGAGGAGTACCTAGCCCTCTGACTGGAAGGGAAGATAAAAACCAAAGACCAGCTTTCCTTTAGTTTGGCTAGCTTTAGGAAGGCATTTTCCTACTGTTAGGGCTTTCTGACCTCTCAGATACCCCTTACATAATGCTTAAATAAAGTAACTAAATTTATTTGGTTGTTAATTTACCTAATTTTCAAAGAGTGAGACAAATACTGAGGGTTTTATGTCAGAAATAATTGTTCCAGGTAAGTGTCATGGGATGTGTCTGCATTCTCCGAGGTAAGTCAAGCTACGGATTTCTCTCTTTGTACCAGCTATCACAGACAATTTTGATATGACAGGACACGGGTTAGGGCAAAGCACAGCACAGAGGAGCGCAGCAAAAGTAAGCAAATGGTTATCTCCAGCAGTACTGGAGATAATCTTATTTCTTTTCCCACCACGTGCTTGGATAATAGCTCTAGAAGAAGTCCTCAACATATGTTTGCCTTCCAGACTGTATTTGGCTCATATATTAAACATAAGGAAAATTAAGCGGTATTTTCCCTTTTGATATTACTGTTTGTTTCCTATGAGGCATATTGTTGTTGTATCTAAGCATGCCAGACACCTTAGAGAAATTATCCTGGTAGTACCCCTCCAGGACCATGAGGGGGGCTGTGCTTTGAGGCACAGAGGGAAGGTGAGGATATCTGCAACCAAACTGGAAATGGAGCTCCTATCTCCCAGGCCCTAAGCCCAGCAACACCTTACACATCCCTGGTGTCTGCTTGGTCTGATGGTCCCCCACTCCCTCAGTAGTTTTCCCTGTGCATGTCTGCAGAAGAGTGCAACCTGAGATTATACTCTATCCAATTACTCAGCCCCAATACATTGTATTGGTATATTGCACACCATTCAGAAGAGTGCTTGAGGTTTACTCTTGCATGTTTGCAAATAGGCTTTCAAGGTCAGGCATCAGGCTTTGCAGCTAATCCCAGGGAGAACAGAATATAAAAGGTAAATGTGATTTACACCACCAGTCATGGGAAATGGACTCCCATTTTAATGGAGGTCACAATACTCGTGGGTTTGGCAGCACCTATTTTTAGATGTCATTAAGGTGTTATTCTTAAACATTAGCCATTAAAAGCCTTCTAATTTAAGAAACTGGTGTTAATTAGCCCCACTTGCTTGGCGTCATGTTTTCCATGTGCCTTTCTCAGTAGATGCCAGCTGCCTCTGATGCTCTGTAACGCTTTAACTGCTGTGGACCAGCCTTCCCCAGCCTGCTGGCAATTGGCAAAACCAGCAGTAACTTAACGCATTTATCTCCAAGAACATCAATGGACTCATTAAAATGTCTCACCTTACAGCTTTGCTCTTAACAGGTTAGGAAAGGAAGATGATTCCCGCAGTGAGATCAGGTGAGCAGCCGGTGGGATGTTTCTTGTGGGCTGACCTAGTTAAATGCAAGGACAAAATCTAATCATTTTTTATGCAAAAAAAATAAAGTACATTTCTACATAGACCGTGCTTTTTAATATTTTTTTAGTGAGCAAACCAGAGCCAGCCTTTGTGGAACAGTGAAGATGATGGATGTCTGGGTTACCCCAGAAACAATGAAAATTGGCAAAATGGCTTCTTGGGTTGAGCAGTAGCTTTAATGCCCAGTGCACAGCTGCCAGAGAAGGCAGGGATGGCTTTCTCAAATCAAGTGTGCTCCTGAAATGGCTTGTCTCTGTCTTTGGCTTGCTCAGTCAGACTTCTCAGCTGCTGTGGAGTACACAGAACACAGGCTGCTTCTTCCAGGGGAAACCCCTTTTAGCCACAGTGGTGTCTGGTGTTTGCACCCTCTCTAGCAGCTACACCAGCAACATCCTGGGCTCTTGTTGAAGACCATCATCTCAGATAAAGCATCCTCTTCCTACTCTTGGCACAGTTTGGCTTGTACCAGCAATAAGAACTGGCTTGATGAGTGCTGTCACTTTGCTTCAGTACATGGGGTGATGGAGCCCAATGTCAAGGCCCCATAAGTGAATCAAGAGCCAGCATGCATGTTTAGCCTTCATAACTTTCAAAGACCATCTAAGCACCAAATGATTGTGGAATGATGTGAAAATTTGTGAAGAGAAACTGTGAAATTTCTGAATTCCCTTGTTTTGCCAGCTCATGCCAGCTTTATTTTTATGAACACAAGGGCTGGAAAGACAACTTTTGCATACAAACTTTAGTTTTGCATAATGCCTCTGTTGTACAAAACCAGCCATAGCTGGGATAAATCCTTGGCTGTGCTTTTCACTGTGCGCTCCACAGCTGCGTTAGCCTTGAAAGATATGGCTCCAAAGTAAGCTCCAAATAAACAGCAGAAACTAATGTCACTAATCTGGGTATTTACCCAGGATTAAACGACAGATGCATGTTTTACTGCTGTCTCTTTCATTGTTTCTCATTTTACTATTTCCCTACCCATATCAGTCTTATCCTTTTGTTTCTGTGCTTTCCAGACCCTTTCTCCAGACCTGTGAATTGTTTCTTCTCATGCTGCAGATAGCCTCTTGTATCCTGGGCTACCAACAGTTCTGCCAGCAGATTTTAGTTCAGAAATTCTATTTTTACTCTGCAGAGCTTTGCCAACCAATATTTTCACTTCAGCCCCTCAAATTTTGTACCAATTCTCTCTCAACCCCTCCCAAAATCTGGCTATTTCAGCCTCTGCTCTGGGAGCCCAAAGTGGCACAATGTGGTGATGTTCTTTGCAGATATCCTTGCCAGCTGCAGACCTGAAGTACTCGCTGTTGTGGACCTCAGATGAGCCAGGCCCTTAAGTATACACTCATTTTAAATGCTTGCTTAATCTCACACAGCCTGAATTATTAAGGCTGGGTCCATGTTAAAGGGCCAGATGGATCAGAGCTGTAAGGCATGCTCAAATAGTAGTTTTGCAATACAGGCAAGTGAGGTTACCCTCTCTAACACAGTAAATTCATCTGTTTCATCCCTTTCATTGCTAACTTCTGCTGAACTGGTTTTTTTTTGGGAAAAAAATGGCTGGCACTTTGAGCTTGGTAAGAACAAATCCCTCCATGTATGTGGGCGATGGCTGGATAGATCCAAGGGGAAATACGGCCTGCGGGCTCACAGAAAAACTTTTCTCTTTCTTCCCCCCTCTCTATTTTTTCAAAGAAGAGATTAGGAAACCAATGCAAGTCTAAAAGGCACATTGTAACCAACCCTGATCCTACACCTACTCCCACCCCCTCTCTGTGAAACAAGTCCTTGCAGCAAATGCTGACATTGATCACTGCAGCGCAGCTGCTGCTCTGCCAGATGTGCAGGAGGAGCCTTAACCCCTCCTCAGATCTACACTTTCCCCGTAAGGCACCATTGTGTTGTAACTGGCCTTGTGCCACCCCACTGTTTCCTTCTCACGAGTGTCAGGGTGATCTGCCTGCACAGCTTTTCAGGTGTCTGTCTTGGCTATGGGTGCTGTCAGCCTCCAGCAGTACTGCCATTCATTTCATGTCTTGTTCCTGCCTGAGACCCATCACACATCATCTCTCCACCAGTCACTGCTGGCTTTAACATTATCCCACTTGGGAGTAATCTTGAGTGGGCTCCAAATTTTTTTCTATCACAGAAGTATTTCACTTTTGGATTTTTTTCTATTTGGGGTTTTTCTAGAGGTTCAAACCAAAAGATTCATCTAACTGAAAGTCAATAGACTTGGGAAAACTAGAAAGTCTGCAAAGAAAAATATCAGGTCCACATTTTGATCTCATTATGATTTTAATAAATCTTAGATGAATAATTTAAATTAATTATAATAAAATATTTATGTAATAAAGATTAAATAAACAAACAAACAAACAAATAAAAATTATCATTTGACTACCCAAATTTGGGGGCCTTGTCATCTCAGTCCTTCAGATAACCAGTGGCTGAGGAAGGTACCTCAGAGAAAGGTTTAGAATTCACTGGGATGAATTGTTGTCAAGGCCTGCTACCTGGTTTTTGGGGTTGATAGGGGCAGCTGGGACGAGTGGGTCTCCTCACCAAGGTGCTTCAGAAAGTGCTCCCAGGTCTTAGGGATGAGGACTGCAACATGAAGCAGTTTGCATGGCATGAATAGGCTACAGGGGCAAAGTGACACTAAGCAGAAATTGTGTATCTGTATATGCATACGTGTGTATAGATGTCTTCCCAAACTTGTACATGTAGGTATTTCTGAAATTGTTCATCTGGACCAGGCCTTTTAATTCTGATTGTGATTTTGAGCAGCTTGGGGCCTGAATGCTTAGTTTGAGAAAGCTTTAAATGCTCAACTCTATGGCACTCAGATTCAAGCTCTAAGAGCAGGGAAACCCAAAATCATTTGTCACATCTATAACTGGGTCTCAAAGTCCACCCATAAAACCTGTGGTATGGAAGAAGGAATTAAAGGACAAAATTATCTGTGAGCTAAACTGTGATTATATTAAAATGACTGATGTGTTCAGACACAGGGATATATGCATATAACTTTGGCACGTGAACAAAAGCTCTTGTGCTTGGACCACTTGCAGCTCACATGATCTCATTTTTTACTGAATATAGCCAAGGTTATTAGTTTTGAATGATAATAAACATCCACGATGTGGTAGGGGCTCCTCTGTATAGCATAACATAGAGGAGGATATGATGAATGGTACATTTATAGTGTACTCTACGTGCAATATGGCTACTTAATTCTGCCCTTTATTTATAGTATTAACATCTTAAAAGAGCATTGTAGTAAATATACTCTATAAACCTTCATTTCTTTTCAGAAAGTCAATCCTTTTACTGAAATTGGTTTACTGAGTCTTGGAGGTGTTTGTTTCCTATGGGACACTTCCAGATGAGTCAGCATAATATACTAGAAATAATGGGCTCTTTTCTTACATGTTGACTGTGGCTTTGGAAGAATTTCTGCTGTAGTTATTAGTACCTGTCCAAGTAATCTTAATTTAGATCTGTCTGCAAACACACAAACATATTAAGTACTGTATATGTACATGATAAAACAGCCTTTTTTCCTTTAGAGCCCTCCCCTTGTTAGGTTTAGAGTAACAGGTTGTATTCAGAGAAATGAGACAAACAAGGCTGCTGTCAGGTATGTTCTATCTACACTATTCCCAAAGATTCTGGGCAGTGTTAGGCAAATCACAGGTGCCAGATTTCCTTTTCAGGGGGTACAAAACATGACAAGTGTAAGAATTAAGAAATTCAGTGGGAGGTAAGACAAGGTAAATGTGCTATGAAACACTCAGTATTATGAAAATCAGGCATGTGGTTCCACACTAAACATTGGGCGACATTTCAGATAATTTTGGCTTTTCTTCTCTGTGTGTAAAATGGAAATAATTTTAACTGAGAGTAAATTCATCAGCAATTGAAACACTGGTGTTTTACAGTGAGACCACAAAGCTACTGCTCTAAACTGAATACAACATTTTATTGTAAGCTGAGGTACAGGGAAAAAGGCAAGATAAGAGTTTATCTCAGTATTGATGCATGGTATTGGTGAGCAAATGAATGTGTGCAAAAGTCATGGGAACTGTAACTCTAATTGTTTGTGTACCAGTATCTTTGTGGATACTCTTACTTCCAGAATAAAAGTAGCCAAATCAACATCAGAAAGTCTCCCGATAGCCTCCTGTTGGAAACAACCATATCCATTTTTGGAACACGATCTGCTGGAACCAGGGGAAGTGTGTGCGTAGGCTGGCCTTTTATCAGGACCTCAGATTATAAGGGAGGGGGGTCAGAAACATCTGCAGGAAGGGTTGCAGCCTGAATGACGCAGAACTTATGGGGGGCTCTGTGCCCTGGAGGATTCCTGTCTGCAAGTGTGAGCTGGTAAATTAACCGCTGCCCAGTCAGATTACAAAAGCCTAACAGCTAAATCAGAGTATTTATTACCCAGGAATACCACAAGATGATGGAGCTATTTTAGCCTGAAGGTCCGAAGCCCTTGGGCCAGGCTTTCAGCTAGCATAAATCCATGCACCATCACTCAGTGATGGGAATGGAGCTACACCAATTTACACTGACACAGTATTTGGCTTCTGGGAGCTTGGGTGGCAGAGGTTTCGAGCTCTGTCGCCCTGTTCACATGTGTGTAGCTTGCTGGCTACCTATTGTATCTGAGTTATTGCAATTTATTACCGGAGACAGTTGTGCTTGCACAGCCTGCCAGTGCTATGAGCATTTCCCTCCAGGTTATTCTTGGGTGAATTTACACAGTCAGTTTTGAAATGGCTCAAGCCTTGGAGTTTCTAACTTTTCCTGTGGCAGACTGCTCTACAGTTCACTATGCTTGGCAGTTTGGAAATACACCCTGAGAGCCAAACCAAATCCTCGTATTCTTTCTCTCAGCCATATTTCCTTGAATCAGCCTAAACAAATTACCTTACTAATGTGTATGCCCTGCAAATACCTATGGAGGTCTATCGTACCTTTTTATTATCCTTGTCTCACCTGGGCTCACTTCTCCTTCCCCTTCTGCTCCCTGCTCTCACGTTATTTACATTACTTAACAGTGCTTAAAATAGTTTTCTGCCTAATTTAGTATCATCTTCATTGCAAGGTGTTTTATGCTCTGTTTGCCTCTTCAGCCATTATATAAACTGACCCCAGAAAGGAATCATGCTACTGGCACCGATCTGCTCACTGTAAAACTTCTGTGTTTATTGCTCTTGGTCAGTGTTATCCTAAGGTGAAGGTGGTTTTAGAAACTCCTTCTGCCTATTTGAACCATCACTTTGTTAAAGACTGAAAGGAAGTTTATCAGTTTGGTAGCATTAGAAAGGGTGGTCAAGAGAGGTTCTCCTCCCCCTCTACTCTGCCTTGGTGAGGCCGCATCTGGAATATTGTGTCCAGTTCTGGGCCCCTCAGTTCAAGAAGGACAGAGAATTGCTTGAAAGGGTCCAGCGCAGAGCCACAAAGATGATGGAGTGGAACATCTCCCTTATGAGGAGAGGCTGAGGGAGCTGGGTCTCTTTAGCTTGGAGAAGAGGAGACTGAGGGGTGACTTCATCAATGATTACAAATATGTAAAGTGCGAGTGTCAGGATGATGGAGCTAGGTTCTTCTCAGTGATGTCCAGTGATAGGACAAGGGGCAATGGGTGTAAACTGGAGCATAGGAGGTTCCATGTGAACATCAGGAAAAACTTTACTGTGAGAGTGACAGAGCACTGGAACAGGTTGCCCACGGGAGTTGTGGAGTCTCCTATGTTGGAGATATTTAAGGCCCGCCTGGACAAGTTCCTGTGTGATATAATTTAGGTTACCCTGCTCTCGCAGGGGGGTTGGACTGGATGATCTCTCGAGGTCTCTTGCAACCCTTAGGATTCTGTGATTCTGTGATAAACTGTTAGGGGTCTGTATCTTCAGTTAGCCTCTCATTTCCAGGATTGCTGGTGGGTTTCAAGAGGTGATGGCTGGCAGCACAGCCAGCCCTCCCCTTCTGATCCCCCATATCCAAGCTCAGTGCCACCAACACCTCTTTTGTGGTCCTGCATGGAAAGGCTGGTTCTCTCTTGTTGAAAGATCTAAGGGAGAAAATGTGCACCATCGCAAAACCTGAAATAAGATCTGGGCTGCCATGCTTCACTCAGCAGCCACAAAGCAGAGGGAGGAGGGGGAAGGCCATTTGCTGGATCTAAGCTAAGCTGCCTGGAGTCAGTGGGACATCTTTCCTTGATTTCTACGCACACTGTCTTAGGGCAGTCTTTGACTCTCCCTTTTTCTCCCTCCTTGTCCTGTTAAGCTTTCATCCCAACCGCCCACAGCAGCATGGGCACTCACAGTCCACTCACATCTTTTATTTAATTTGTTTGCCTTTTTTGATTCCTGTGTCTACAGGAAAACTTCCAGACAGAAATATAGGCAATCTCTGAGCAGCACATCCTATCTGCCTGCATGTGTTGCACACCCTGCACGTGTTGCACACCCTGCACCTAGCCTGGACAGTCCAGGGGTCCACATGCACATGGTGATGCTTGCTCAGGTTTGGCAGAGCCCAGGGGGTCTGCTGGCAGTGCTGCTGTGAGTACATTTCTGGACAGACATTTGGTAGCTCCATATCAACCAAGCCCCGCCATTCTTGCTTACACAATATTTAGGTCCACTGCTTTCAGACATATCTGAAAATGTGTTTAAACTCACTTGTGTTGGTATAAGCAGAGAGCAGCTCCCACAAAGTCCATCTGGTTATAGGGCTGATAAATACAATATGAATATCTTCTTCTCCCTTGGTGTTTGCCTTAACTTTGGACTCTCACAAGTGGAGATCTCATAGAGATTTTACATAAAGCTTTAGGTCTTCACTTATGTACCTTAATGGGACATGTATTTTATTCCCAGGCTGGCTTAGTCCCATTAACAAGCTGACAGCTGATTAACTGACTTACTGCATGAGACCTGGGACACTAAACAAAACATAAAAACTGGTGAAAGCACTGAGTTCCCAGTGTCATCTTTCCTTTGAGCTGAACATGTGTGGGACTCCTCACTGATGCACTTTGACCTGTAATTGCTTTGATAGCTACATCTTTGCATGCGAGTGAAATTCTCCCCACGTCTTTGACACTTTCATTTGTCTTTCAGGACGACATCAGAATAAATAAGACTGTTGGCTACAGACTCGTTCATCTTCCCTGTAACTCTCAGAGAGTGCTGTAATTATTTAACTTCTTAAAACTTTCACGCTCTTACAACTCCCATAAAGTAGTTCTTTAACTCTTGATATTTTCTGCCCAGCTGTGATGATTTAATCTAGCCTGGGTTTTGAAAGGCTCAGCCAGGAAAATCCCAGAGCGCAATACAGCTCATTTATAAGGATCAGCGTTTCTGCAATACCAAGCCTGAGCTGCACTCTACATCTGTCTTATCTAAACACTACCATCACACTGTATTTAGGTTTTCACGGTAAGTTAAACCACGACACGTAGATTTGAAAAAGTCTTACATCTGGCCTGGAAAGATCATTCTGTATTTTAAACATTTTAAGGAACAGCTCCATATTATTAATTCAGGTAGAGCACATTTGGTCTGGGAGGTTTAGTTCTCTTGCCAGCAAGGGGGAAGCATTGCGGTCTCTTTGCCACAGAAGTTCTTACTTCTCAAAAACCCCAAAAGATTAAGTCAGTGCCCTAACTGTATAAATTATAGGCTTTCATAAACATCACAAAAGCATTCTCATGTGAGAATTGTGTTATAACACAGTGAAATTCTCTTTCTTTCCCAGTGATGACTTTCACCCATGAGTGAGGATGGAGTCAAAGTAGCTCAGCATCACATCAGTGATATTTTATATTTCAAAACCAAGCCCTCTGAATTCCAAGGCCAGGAAATTCTTATGATTGAGATGCTTCTTACAGACATTAAATACCCAATATAGTTTATGTTGCTTATTAATGGTCAAGGAGAATACTTTAAAGTTTATATTTAACAGAGAAATTGCTAGTATAAACTTCTCCCACTACATATATTTGCTATTGCTGAGCTAACATTGAAAGACACGTACTAACTTTTTAAATTTCCTGACTTTTATGATTGCTCAATTTTGCAACCTTAACATTATTTTGAAACTAGGATTGTGTAAAATTTTCCCCAAGAGACCAAGAGAACTATGTGCTTTGAAACCTTGCCTTTCTGTAGCTAATTTCCCTGGGTTTGCTGGGGTTTTTCCTTCCAACTGAAAATCTCGCAGACAGGAGCAAAATCACAGGACCTCAAAAATAATCAAGTGTGTTTCTAGTACCCTGATGCCTTAACTTTTCTGCATTTGCTGGGTGTTTGTTCTACAGTGCAGGTGCGTGTCTGCTATGGATCACAGCCCTGTGCAGGAAAGCACTTGACATCACTAGAACTACTCACATGCTTAAGGTGAAGCACTTGCTTAAGTACTGTCTTGGATTGGGGAATATCTTTAGAGATGTTTAAACTTGAAAGGAAAGTGAATTTAATTTTCCTATTGATGCATGTGGGATTTAAACAGGTGATGAATTAAATCTAATGGCTGCTAGTGGGCATATTCCCTGGACATGACTGGGAAATGAATCCTTTCTGTCTACATGGAATCATAAAGTAGTGTAATAAGTAAGAGAAAGTGGGATTTTTTATAACAAAGCACAGGTCTATCTCAGTTTGTATCCAGGTTGTTTTGCATCTCAAGGTAAGAATTTGTTTCTGTGCCCACTGCTGGTTGGTTTTCTAGGGGCTGAGCAGATGGTGGGAGCTATGTTATTAGCTGGTCTTTTTAGGTGAAAATTCTCTCCCTGTGAGGGGGCTTAGCAGACCCATGCAACATTTAAATCCCCTTAAACAGGATTAAGTGGTGTCTGAAGGCTAATGCTGCCTCTCCAAAATGTGATGGCTTTTTACCCCTCATCAGCTGAAAGTGAAGAAAGGGCAGTGTCCCTCAGTCCAACTCAGAGGAACCACACAGCATGATGCAGTGTCAGTAGGCACCTGCTTCTCACACAGTATGTTGTCCCCTTCCCTTTGCAGCAAGAAGGGAACAAACACTCTATGTCTGTCTGTGATGAACTGTTTCATTACTAACCTTAAATGACACATGGCTCTACACTTAGAGCTAATGTGTTAACCACAGGAAGTCACCTGTGCAAATGTGACTAAGAGCTGGAATGGAAAACCAATATCTTTTTAAACAATGGCAAATCATTTTTGCCACAAAGAGTACAAAACTTTGTGGAAGCCAAGGTCTTGCAAAGGGCTCAGCATCATACAGGGGAAAATGACTGGTAGCCTGGTTTTCAAAAATGTGTACGATGATGGGTATTTAATTTGGAAAGTACTGGCTGATGCAAGTTTGTTTCCTTTGAATACCTTTCTCCCTAAACCATGTGCCAGCATCTTTTCCTGTGCTAATGAAAGTATCTAGTTTAGGTGTTGAAAAGAATAGGAGATACTTTTACTGTGTTCCAAAGAGAGTGAAATACCCTCCTGTAGATCTATTTTTCACTCATTTAGGTGTTGCCTAGTTGAATGCTGCAGATGCCTCTGTAAATATCTGCAAAGGAGGGACCTTTCGGGAACTCAAGGCTGCTGATACACTGTGCCCAGCAGCCAGAGCCAATAGAAATAGACCCGATGTACTCTATCTGTTTTTATTTCCTCCTTGTTCCAGTTACCTGCAGGCTTTTTACCTGCTCAGCGGTGAGCGGTGCCAGCAGTGGTCTGGGTGAGCCGCAGTCCACTGCAAGCCCTGCCTCAAACGGGCTGGAAGGTCTACAAGGGTAGAGCGGAGTGGCCAGGGCAGATCAACCTGTCCCTGGCAGCCACAGAGTTCTCTCTGCTCTGCCGTGCACCCGGCTGTGCTTCAGGAGGCAGCGGGGGTGATTCTCTGCCTGCTCCGAGGGAAGGAAGAGAAGCCTCCTGCTCTCCAGGTGCCATCAGGCTGGCTAGGGAGAAGCCTGTGGAGCTGAGCAGCTCCCCAAGGCAAGGGCAGTAAAAGCACTGAATGGCCCTGGAATGACATATGAGAGTCAGATGGAGTAAGGAATAGTTTTGGGTTTTTTTTTTTTAACTAAAAGATATGAAGACCTTCTTCCTTTATTTTTTAATGGGGCAGAAGAGGAGGGGAGTGGAAAGGCAGCAATAACTCTCTCTAATCTCTCCCTGCCCCACAAAATGAAGGCATTTTTTCCAAGCACTGTACCCCAAAGTGGAACAAGTTTTTCTCTGGCAGAGATTATTTGCAGTGTTAGCTATTATAATGACTCCAAGGATTTGAGCATTACAGCATCACTATCTTATTAGTGTCATTATTATTACTAGTCTCTTAATACTATTTCCAAGGTGTCAATACACTTTTCTAAGGCAGCCACATCTTCCAAGGACTTCATCAGTGCCCATTACAACGATTGAAAAAGACACATTATTCTGACTGCGACTAAAGAGCAATTAACCCGCCAGTGCTTCCTTGATGCAGCGATTCATAATTATGAAAGCTCCAGACCTGCTGGCTCCAAGGAGTTACTTTTACTGTATCAACTTTTCACATGTAATAAAAACTATAACCACATGAGAAACTGAACTTATCTGTGTACCCCCAGGTTTCAGAGAGCAAAAGACTTCTAAACCAAGTGATGTGATTAGGAGAAATAAGGAAATGAAATCATTTAATGGGAATGTGTAAAGCATAGAAGGAATCAATAAATAGTTCCCATGAGTTAACAAGGGCTATTCAATACTTTCTGGACCAAAACTACCTAATCCCTACTCTTTCTGTTTTATTTGTCCTCCATTCTACCATGTATCACTGGAATATCATGCATCCAGTGAAGATCACATCAGCTGCCCAGTCCCAGGATACAAGGTAAAAGGGTCAAGTTTTCTTTATGTTACATATCAGATTCTCAGTGAGAACTCTCTGACTTTTCAAAACTGCTTTAAAGCCTTGTTAAGGATATGGATATAAGCCTATTTCCACACACACAGTTACCTTCCTTTTCCTGTTTCTTAATATATGGAATATATGGAAAAATCATACCTCATGATTGCCCATTAGCAGTAGTTTATCTGGATGCTGATAGATAAAGCAGTGCAGTGTAGTGGGCTGTATGGATGGTGAATCATTTAAAAGCAGTTATTTCAAAAGAAAAAGGAATCAATGAAAGCCTGCAGGCCCTTTTTGTGACATCTGTGTGACCTTGCTCTGACTTAACAGCTGGATCTATTGCTAGGTATTTTCTGACTTACCTACCTGGGTTTCTTTCACTACACAAATAGGACAAAGAAACAAAGGTAGAAAATGTTAAACCTGCATTCAGCAACCACTGATGTTACCATTCATTTGAATGAATCCTGGGCCAAGAATTTAATTCTAAGTGGTTCTCAGTAAACCACAGTAAACTTTCAGAGGACATGGTGGTTAGGGTGAATGCCAACTGGCCTTAGCTGCTGAAAAACTCAGAGACATTAATTCAATTAAATTCATTAAATTAAAGACATAATTTGGACTAGCAGATTGTTTTAATACAAAGTAAAGTTAAGCAACGTTGGTCTTCAGTTCTTTTTGTTTGTTGTCTACCTGAGCTGAAGAAGGTATGCCAGCAATCCATAGTTCACATTAACTTGTGACTCTGAACCTCTATCATAGAGTCAGACTCTTGTATCACAAAATCTTCGTTTTGACCCTTAATAGCACACTATATTCAACCAGGAGGATGGTCTATCTGCTGATATTTACCATTGCTGGAAAAACTATAAATGCTTCTATGTGGGTAAAAGTCCTTGTGCTGGTGGAAGTTGAGCCAGGCTAGGGAAAGCTGAAGAGGGCTTCAGGCTTTGCACCATTCTCCTGAAGATCAAAAGGAATTATCTGTGGAATGGACAACGTTTCACCAGATACTGCAAACATCTAATTGTAATCAGCCTGAATTCTGAAATCACGATATCCCTTCATCTAGTAATTCTGTGTGTCATCAATGTGTCTGATGACATGATCACACCAAATCCTGTGTCTGAAGGCATTTAATTTGGGAGATTTGGCTTATGGTTTAGATCCAGTTTATAGCTTAAGTGTGTATCTCAATATACAGCAGTCTGTGCAAGTTTTTCTCAAACTTGCTCAAAAAAAAAGTGTTCTACATAGGAATGTAAAAAATTTTATTGAGTTGCAACAAAGAACCATCTACTCCTATTGTCTGTCCCAGCAGTGCCAGTAGCTGAGGCTTAGGAAAGAGAGTAAAAATAGGAAAACACATAGCGTTGCCTTTCCAGAATATTGTCCCTGCAAGCTGATGATCACAGATTTCTTGTCCCCAAAATGCTGTCTTAGTGTTTCACCTTAAAGACTGTTTCTTTCATTATTTTGCCCAATTACTTTTTGAACACATGCAAGAGTTTTAAAGTACAATCAAGTGTCCTACGGCAGAGGGTAAAGCATTTTCTTTTAGTGTTTTGAACCTGCTACATTGTAGTTTTATTGTGTGTCCCTCTCTCCCTATATTAGATAGTCATTCTCTCTTGAATGTCTTTGTGCTGCTCATGACCTTTTAATATACACGTGACATGTGGACAACCCAGAACCACAAAGTTCAAATCTACGTGATATCAGGAGATATAAAATGGCTTGGCTTTTCATAGTGAAGCTGTGTTTCCACCTATTTCCATTTTCCACCATTTTGCACCTATGCAGCCTGCAGTTCTCAGCATAATAAAACGTAATAAGCAAGAGTTCTTGGCAAATGGAGGTAAGTTATTTAATGCCTGTTGAGAATCTGTCCCCATACGTTTAATAAATGCTTTCATTCAATAAGTGCATACTCAGCTTTAAGAAACATGGAAAACTACAGGTTTTTTGCATCAAGTGCCAAGATAATAATCATCTGGCAAGTTCACTCAGAGCAGTAAAAGGCCACTGAAGCCAAGACTCACTGTTACCACTATAGCAGTAATTATTTGCTGGTGACCACCAGTCTTCAGTGAAAATTTCAGATGCCTCTGGTATTTCTCAATTTTTGCGAAGTTCCAGGTGACTCAGGTCCAGCTCTGCTGCTCTTGCTCACACTGAGTTTTATCTGATTGCAAATTAGCCTCAAAAGGCTTGAGTCAAAGCAAAAAATGACTCATGCTGAGGAACAGCAGCAGAATCTGATCCTGTGTTGCTGGTCTCTAAATGATTTTTGAGTGGCTGGCACTAAGGCTTTACATATATCTTTAAAATACTGGAGGTCTGGGTTTATTACCAAGCATAGTTTTAAAAAAGACCTATGCTATTTCTATTAGATTCTGTTTGTAAAAACTACGTATTCTTAGGCTGAAAAGTGCAACTCCTGAAACCAAAAGTAAATGACAAATTCAGACTTCTGGAATTTTGTGACTTCCCCTGAGAAAATAACCCTGAAACCTCACCAGCCACATCCGTATATGTCACCATTCAATTATTACTGTTTTACTAGACTGCAAGTTATTCTGCCTTACAGCCAATGGTCCAGGGAGAAAAAAAGTCCTTATTGACAATCAGTGATATGGAGAAAAAGTTAATTCAATAAAATGAAAAATTATCTGACAATAATTACAGTTGCAAGTCTTGCTTCTGGGCACACTTTGAAAGCAATCTGAACTTCAGACCTCTGTTATTATGCTGCTCTATTCCACTGTAGAGCAGCCCACTTTGGTCCTGGGAGTTCCAGACACTGAAATCACTTGTTTTGGGGAAAAAATGTACTAAAAGCATGCTAAAAGCAAAAACCCAAGAAGGATGTTACATGATTTCATTACTGTGGAGCTCATTTGCAGAGAGGAACTGCAGGGAGCAGCACACCTATGAGAGAGCAAAACAAACTTCTTTCCCCTGTCTGCCTTCAGGACACAAACCCAAAGACACTCATACACAGAAAGTGTTATACTTGCTGCTGGTATAAATTAGAATACATCAACAGAATGACACCATGTATAAATAAACAAAATGAACGTGCACTTCAGCGTGAAGAGATCAGAATTTAAACCAGGCTTGCATCACAGCAAGCATTGTCACTTGTAAATTATTGAATGCCAGCTGAAATTGATGGCAGTCAGAGGCATCAGACAGTTTTGGGGTCCTAAAGGAGGCTCCACTACACTAGGACCTTTCTTTCTTTCCCTCCCTCTCTGAGCAGGTAAGAAAAATCACCACCGACTCTCCAGGAGCAAACATCTTGGCAAAGCCCAGGGACAGCCAAGACTTGGTTTTGGTTTTGCCTCCTAGCCTTCTGGCCCCATGCACCAGGGAGAAGGTTGCAAACTTCTTGAAAGGAGGTTGTAGACAGGTGGGGGTTGGTCTCTTTCACCAGGCAGCAACGGACAGAACGAGAGGACACAGTCTCAGACTGTGCCAAGGAAGGTACAGGTTGGATATTAGGAAGAAGTTTCTCACAAGAAGAATAATAAAATACTGGAACGGTCTGCCCAGAGAGGTGGTGGAGTCACCATCCCTGGATGTGTTTAAATAGAGACTGGATATAGAACTTGATGACATGGTTTAGTGGAGATGTAGGGCATGGGTTGGACTTGATGATCTTAGAGGTCCCTTCCAACCTGGTGATTCTGTGATTCTGTGGAAATCACCCCAACACTGTCAACAGCATGGGAGAACTCTCACCCACAGGAGGGGACACATAGAATCTGTAGTGTTTCACTGAGTGAAGTGCAATTTGTAGCTTGCTTCCAGGTCCTGGGGCAAGTGGCAGTAGGTCAGTAAAAGCTTTTGCCATTGTTTGTTTGGGAATATAAAACCTTCACTCTTAATCATTTTAAGAATTACATTGTCAGGTGAGCAGAAATAGTAAGTTTCAATAGCCACTGTGTGGGAAATAACATACTAAATGGATGCTAGCTAACGTGTCCATGGTGGTTCCAAACCCTGTAGTGAAGAGGAAAGGCTGTGTATGTCAGGCTGGGCTCATAAGGTGTGAGCACAGGGGTACGTACCTGCTCCCCAGACCAAAGAGAACAGAGGCACATTAGCTGTGGGGAGGCTTTCTATGTTCACCCCAGTTAATGCAATAATATTTCTTTGCTACCTACCTACAGTTCAATCTTGAAGACATTTATAGAAGCAGGTAGACAGTATGACCCATGTCATATAAAAGAAGAAATGGGGGTACAAGGATATTGGTCACAAAGCAGACTAGGAGGAGGGCTTGAAAAAGGTTCCCACATAGGCAATTTCCTGCAGAGAGAGCTGAGATCCGTTCTAAGGGCATGAATTTAAGCCCAGATCTTCTTCAAACCCTAGCAGCAAGTCTTCAGGACAGGCTTCATGATGTGGTCTCAAATATCATGAAAGTGAGCAAATATGAGGAAAGCAAGGCTTTGTACTGTGACAGTGGCTGCCATTACATTCTGAGACTGTATGGCTGCATCTTCAGCTATTTTGGAAGCCTACCAAAAAAGAATTACAGCAATTGAAAAATGTGGCCAAGAGAGTAAGCACCGCTCTTGCCGGATAATGACAAAGTAAATAAGGGTGCATACAGCATTTACAAATTTTACAACCATTAAAAGGAAAAAAAAAAAGGGAAAATAAAATCACTCTTTTGACCTGTTCAATACACATCTTTCCAGCAAGATCTCAGAACTGAAAATAACCAAGTTAATAATGCTAGAACTAACACTTTCAAATCACATTCTTCTCTAATTCACACAGTACAGGTATACACTAATTGCCTATTCATTTGCATTTACCATACATTACTTGATTTTTCAACATGGCAGGTCTTCTGGACCCAGAAAGGGATATCATTTGAATCTCCAGCACAAGAGCTCAGCTGTAGGGTATCAGTGTGTTGATGATCAGATATTCCATATTTAATACGGCCTGAGTGAAAGGCCTTACAAAGTACCCTGAAAATGCAAGAAATAGGCCAGATTTCAAATCCATCAGTACTGCCTTGCAGTGACTCTCAGCTGTCTGAGTGATGACTGTGTCCATAAGTGTCAAAACCATGTAAGGCTCGTTTCAGAGACAAACTGCCAACGACAGTCTGCAGTCAGCAAGTTAAAAAGCTGCTGAAATGTGCTATATTATCAAAGATCCATGACAGACAACTATAGGACCTGGCAGAACCTCCGTAGCAAGCAAGAGATGTATGCTGGCACTAGAAGAAAACCAGCTGGCAGGAGTGACTCAGCCCAGAGAAACAGGTAACTTTTCCAGAGGAGGGCAACCTGATGCCAGCAGCTGACCATATAAGTCATCTCAGAGGTCTCACAGCAAATAGGCTCAGGAAAAAGTAGTTCCTGTATTTTCAATCAGTCCTTTAGCTGTGAAATTCTTCAGAGTGTCACCACCCTCCTCCTATTTATTGGCTGTGTTAAACCACGAGCCAGGAGAGCAAGACCCCATGAGTTTGGGCCACCAATATACCAGCAGCCTTAGTTCCCCTTCTTTCCCATGCCCTGGCAACACTTGTCCCAACTGTCTACAGTCTGAAGAAAGCTGAAAAGCAGATACAAGGAGCTCCCTTGTGGAGAATAACTGGGAGAAAGCAACTGGGAAAAGGTAAAGCAAAAAGGGAGAAAACAATAGGTCTGTAGGAGTTGTGGTTTCATCTCTGTCAGGACTGGCCCTCCTGCAGCCAAGATAGATGTGGACCTAAGCTTCCCATTGCTCTTTCTGTTTCAGAAAACCAAAATAACAACAGCAACACCTAATTTCATCGGAAACTTGCCAGGAAATTGTGCCCCTCACATTTGGATGTGGAATTTGGCTGAGCAAACTATGTTTTCATCACCTTTAAGTTAGACTATTGCAAGCAATATGTTCTCAAGCTGGAGTTAACCACAAAAAGGCACTCAGAACCCATAAGTGGTTCCTGAGACTTGTCTCCTGAGTTGGACATGCCAAAGAAAGCACTTCACACCAGTACTCTGCACTCCCTCTGGACTGCTGGTCCAGTTAAACAACTGGCTTCAACGATCTTGTCTTTCAGCTGCAGAATCTTGAAATGGACCAGGCATGGCTCACAGACCATCTTTCTTCCTTCTTCCTCTCACCATGATCAGTAGGGATAACAGTTAGCATTTTCCAAAGCACCAAAAGAGATTTAACAACCTCTTTCTTTTCACATTGCACTGGCTTGAGCTCCAACATCTCTGGGACACTTTTGAAAACAATGTACATGAAAGGAGTCTGGGGGCCTGAAAAGCACAGATCTAATGTGCAGGGAAGAGATATTCCCAATTGCTGAGCCCCGCTTCAAAAAACGAATGTGGTTTAGTTAAAAGCACGAACCTAGAATCCCATCTGCCTGTGATGTACTTGGCATCAGAAACCAGGTGACAGGTATTTTCCCTGAGAAGAGATAAAGTAATTGAAACCTCCCCCACCCCCCTAAGCTCAAGCAAGATGACAGGTTGTTGATTAGATTCTCCCTGGAGCTGACTCATAGCCCCCCTCTGGAGGGGGATGCTATAGTTCAGTAGTTTACTTGGCTTCTCTGCTTCATGCTGAGGAAAAAAAAACAAGAAGTCCTTTGTGTGTAGAAGTATCCCAGAAGACAGGGAGTAACTTTTTCCAAAATAGTTAAGTACTGTAGGAGCTACATCCTTTCCATTATAGTTTATGTACCGCAGGATTAGCAGAAATATTCATAGTGTGCCTCACTGTATATTTAATCAGCAAATACTCCATAAAAACTCCACTACGCACAGCAAATTCTATTACTCTTTTCCTTAAGCTGAAGCTGGGTTTTTTTGCCCCTTTTCAGTTACCTGGAGATTCAACTGAAGGAGTTGTGGATGGACACACAGAGGCATGCAACTCTTTGAATTGAGAAGTGATGAAAAGGAAATAAAGCTCCTTGAAGGTGAGGATTTTAGAACTTGTATATAAAACAAACAGTGCTGGGATAAGGAATAATGAAAGCTACTGTATGGGAGTGAAAAGAGAATGTGGTAGGATATACTGAGCCCTTGCCACAAGGGAAGAGGGTGAAGCTCCTGAAGCAGAGAGGCTGTAAAGGGAGATGTGCAGCTAAACAAGGAATGGAGGCCAAGAGCTCAAGATGTGTGAAACATATTTGGCCTGAAAAGATGTTCTCCCTCAGTTCCTTTTGGTCATTGCTCCCCACGACTCACACATCTCTTTTTTGCCTCTCTCAGGGTCTTTTCCTCATATAATATACTGAATTTGAAACATCTTGAAGAACAGCAGAGCCAAAAGTATCACCATTGCCATGGCTCAAACTGAGTAGAGAGAAATGTAAAAGATGGACATCAAAACAAACAGGATACATTTCCAGGGTCCCTATCAAAAAGGTGTTTTGCTTAGACCACTTACATGAACCTGAAATAGGGGTTTACCACTATTGCAAAATGGCAATAAAAATTAGTAAATGCTAATCTCTCTCAGACAAGGCTGGTGCAGTAGAAAAGATCAAACCCAGTGTACTTCTGCTGTATAACTGTTGTCTTTTGATTTTATACTGTACCTTTCTTAACAACTTGCTCAAAAACACCTTTCAAGAATCTTTTAAGAAGTGGTTTGGATATAAATGATTAATTTGTTTTAAGAGTCAGGTCTCCTCCTACTCATGTGAATACACAAAGGGACCTACACTGCAGTCTGGGAAAGCAGAATTTTTCTCTTTAATGTAAGCCCTGTGACTGGTTGAACTGACCTGCATTTCATACACTTCATGTTGTTGTAGAATCAGAGTGGTTAGAGTTGGAAGGTACCTAAAGGTCATCTAGTTTCAACCGCCTACCATGGGCAGAGACACCCTCCATTAGATCCAAGTTTCTCAAACCACTGTCAGGTCTGGCATGTTCCACATTTTGTCCTAAACCCATCTTTTGCATCCATTCAGAGAAACAATTTTAATTCAACAAGGAGCAGACAAAATTTCTTTTACCATATTTATTGTTACTGACAAATACTTTACTATACAAATAGCCAACTGAAATTAGTATAGTAATGTAGCAAAAGCTGGGACCTTCTGGATTGATTTCCCATCAGTGAGTGAACACTGATGTTACACATATGAGTAGACCTGCCTTACAAGCAGTTGTTGACTCACCTTCAGTTCCCAGCTGGTGGAAACCTATGCTATCTTTCTTTGCAGCTACTCTGTGACCAGTTTAGCTTTTGGAGTGGGGGATGATATGGTGGTGGCAAGGGGAACAAGGAGGGCAGCTAGTGGGGCAGAACCTGAATATTTTCTTTCTACAGTTTGTTTCTTACAAGTGTAGACTTAATTTTGTGACTAGAAATGGCTACAAATAGATTACAGGCAATTCTGTTGTAGGAAGTACAGCCCAAATACTAAGTTAAGTATGCGCGGATCTACCCAACATTTAACTCAAGAGATTGAGGCAGAAGACTTGGCCCCTTGCTTTTTGAAATCACTCCTTAAAGGACAACTACATCACAAAACTAAGAACTGCAGAGTTTTTCTTTAAAGACAGTGCAGAGCTGGTACACTGGGACAAGGAACTGACAAAACTAAGTGCAAAGCAGCGTGTGCTGAATGCTGCTATAAAAGTCATGTTCATTGTGAGGATGGGCAGAATCTCACTTGGTGAAAATAGATGCAAGTCCTCTTGCTTCATAATGAACATCACTTTCAGTGCTACAACTAGAAAAGTTTATTACATTTACATGAAATGCCTCACTTCCAATAAAATAAAATGCCAAGCTTAAGGCTGCAGTAGACACAACATACGATTGACAGTATCTGAAGACCACAGCACAAACAAGTCTGCTGGACACACACCAGTAGTGGGTAATAGAAATGGGCTGTGTCAAGGGAGCTTCCAGCAGCAGCTTTTTTATATAGGCCACTGTTGCTGAAGCCAGAGGAAAAGGTACTGTTGCCTTCAGCATCTAATTTGCTTGCTCAGAACAATTTTGGAAAGCTCCAGGAAAGAGCCCTGGACAATTCGCTATGAGGCCTGCATCTCTTCTTAATGCATAGGCCTGCATTTGGCTTAATGCATAGGGAAAGATAATGTTCCAGTTGAGGAATATTTAATGTTGTTCTGGGTTTTGTGTGACTAATAGCAATACTTTGTTGGATGTAGAGTATTGCAAATGGAGGCTTTAAGCTAGTTCTTTACCAACAGCTTATTCTAGCAGCATGGTGCTGTTAAGTAGTACTAATAATGGAATCTCTATAAGAATGCTAAAACTCACAGCCTGGGATTGAATTCATGTCCTCAAACACTGTAAGTGGATCCTCCTATATAATCAAATCACTTTCTTCCTCTTAGAAATATGAGAAAACCCTTAACTACCACCTCTATTAAGCACACACTTCAGTTTGCTTTCCAAGAGGAAAGGATTTAAGGATCTGCCTTTTCTTTCACACAAATTAATTATCGTCTCTTTTATCTTTAAGCAAACTTAGAATAGATCCAAGGAAAACTAGAAAAATATTATACTGCAAAGGCAATATTGACACAATTTTTAAAGCTGTAAAAGTCAAGTAATTTGGAATGAAGGTTGAAAAGCTGTCTTTGACTCATCGATCAGACACAGGGATTTATGGCAGCACCTAGTGCCTGCAAAAGGAGGGGAAGGAAATAACAGCTTTCGCTCAAGCTCGTGATGAGTTATATTTTGGGGGATGAACAGAAATCGTGGGTCTGGTTTTATTTTCTCTTCTGAGACTAATAGTGAAAGGAATTAAAGTCTTCTGTGCAGGATGTAACTGATTCAGTTTTTTTCCTCTTGTATCCTTTTTCCAGACAGTTAAATTCATACATTAGTATTATCTTTGTAAATAACATTAACCACAGACATTTCATATTGCATACATTGATTTTATGTTTGCGCATGAGTAAGTACACTGAAGAACAAATCATAGAATAGTAAGGGTTGGAAAGGACCTGAAGACCATGTAGTTCCAACCCCTCTGCCAAGGGCAGGGACACCACACACTAAACCATGTCACCCAAGACTCCATCCAACCTGGCCTTGAATACTGCCAGGGACAGACCATTCACAACTTCCTTGGGCAACCTGTTCTAGTGCCTCACCACCCTAACAGTAAGGAACTTCTTCCTTATATCTAACCTATACTTTCCCTGTTTAAGTTTAAATCCATTGCCTCTTGTCCTGTCACTCCATCTCTAATGAAGAGTCACTCTTGAGCATCCTTGTAGGCCTCCTTCAGATACTGGAAGGCTGCTATGAGGTCTCCACTCACCCTTCTCTTCCCCAGGCTGAACAGCCCCAACTTTCTCAGCCTGTCTTCATGCGGGAGATGCTCCAGTCCCCTGATCATCCTCGTGGCCCTCCTCTGGACTTGTTCCAACACTTCCATGTCCTTTTTATGTTGAGAACACCAGAACTGCACACAGTGCTCCAGGTGAGGTCTCACGAGACCTGCTGGTCACACTCTTTTTGATGCAGCCCAGGATATGGTTGCTTTCTGGGCTGTGAGCGCACACTGAAGCCAGCTCATGTTCATTTTCTCATCAACAACTACCCCCAAGTCCTTCTCCGCAGGGCTGCTCTGAATCTCTTCTGTACCCAACCTGTAGCTGTGCCTGGGATTGCTCTAACCCAGGTGTAGCACCTTGCACTTGGCTTGGTTGAACTTCATGAGGCTGGCACTGGCCTACCTCACAAGTGTGTCCAGGTCCCTCTGGATGGCATTCCTTCCCTCCAGTGTATCAATCAAATCACATAACTTAATGTTGTTGGTAAACTTGCTGAGGGTGCACTCAATCCCACTGTCTAGGTTGCTGACACAGATGTTGAACAGGATCGGTCTCAACACCGATCCCTGAGGGACACCACTTGTCACTGGCCTCCAGCCGGACACTGAGCCATTGACCACAACTCTTCGCGTGCAGCCATCCAGCCAGTTCTTTATCCACCGAGTGCCCCACCTATCAAATTGATGTCTCTCCAGTTTAGAGACAAGGATGTAATGTGGGACAGTGTTGAATGCTTTGCACAAGTCCAAGTAGATGATGACAACTGCTCTACCCCTGTCCATCAGTTCCGTAGCTCCATCATAGAAGGCCACCAAATTGGTCAGGCAGGATTTCCCCCTAGTGAAGCCATGCTGGCTGCCACCAAGCACCTTGTTGTTTTTCATGTGCCTTAGCATGCCTTCCAGGAGAATCTGCTCCAAGATTTTACCAGGCACAGAGGTGAGACTGACTGGTCTGTACTTCCCTGGGTCATCCATTTTCCTATTCTTGAAAATGGGGGTTATATTTCCCTTTTTCCAGTCTTCAGGAACTTCACCTGACTGCCATGACTTTTCATATATGATGGACATTGGCTTAGCAACTTCATTTACCAGCTCCTTCAGGACCCGCAGGTGGATTTCATCAGGTCCCATGGACTTGTGCATGTTCAGGATCTTAAGATGATTTCGAACCCAATCCTCTCCTACAGTGGACCCAAGGTCTTCATTCCCACAGTCCCCACATCTGTGACTTGAGCGGCATGGTCAGAGCATTTGCGGGTGAAGACTGAGGCAAAGAAGTTATTGAGAACACCAGCCTTTTCCAAATCAAGGGCAGCCAGTTCTTCTGATAGCTTCAGGAGAGGGTCCACATTATCCCTAGTCTATCTGTTCTTTGCTACATACTTATAGAAGCCCTTCCTGCTATCTATCACATCCCTAGCCAAATTTAATTCTAACTGGACCTTAGCTTTCCTAATCTGGTCCCTAACTTCCTGTACAACGTCCTTGTACTCTTTCCAGGCCGCCTGTCCTTGCTTCCACCTTTTATAAACCTCCTTTTTCCTTCTAATTTTCCTCAGCAGCTCCTTATCCATTCAAGGAGGTCTCCTGGCTCTCCTGCTGCACTTCCTTCTAGTTGGGATGCAACATTCCTGAACTTGCAGTAGGTGATCCTTGAATATCAACCAAAAATCTTGGGCCCCCCTTCCCTCTAGGGCTATATCCCATGGAACCTTACTAAGCAGGTTCCTGAAGAGGCCAAAGTCTGTTCTCTTCAAGTCCAGGGCAGTGAGCTTGCTGTGTGCCCTTCTCACTGTCCTGAGGATCTCAAATTCGACCATCTCATAAGCACTACAGCAAAGGCTGCCCTGGAGCATCACATTCCCAACCAGCCCTTCCCTGTTGGTGAGCAGGTCAAGCAGGGCACCTCTCCTTGTCAGCTCCTCTATTACTTGCAGGAGGAAGTTGTCTTCCATGCAATTAGGAACCTCCTGGATTGCTTGTGCCAGGCTGTACCATCCCTCCAACAGACATCAGGGTGGTTGAAGTCCCCCATGAGGACAAGGGCCTGTGAGCTTGAGGTTGCTCCTATCTGTCTATAGAGAACTTCATCCACAGAGTCCTCCTGATCAGGTGGCCTGTAACAGATACCCACAGTAATGTCCCCCATTGCTGTTCTCCCTTTGATTCTGACCCACAAGCTTTCTGTTGACTGATCACCTGTCCCTAGACAGAGTTCCATTCTCTCCAGCCTATCACTGACATAAATAGCTACTCCCCGTCTCCATCTGCCTTGTCTGTCTTTCCTAAAACCCCTATAACTTTCCATTCCAACACTCCAGTCATAGGAGCCATCCCACCATGTTCATGTGTTGCCAATGATATCATATCCCCATAGATGTACACACATCTCTAATTCTTCTTGTTTATTCCCTGTACTGTGGGTATGTGTATAGAGGCATCTCTATACAAAAGCCAAGCCCCAAATGAAGCTGGCTCGTTGGCTGAAGCAGCTGGGATAGCTCTGCATTGCTCCAAGCAGTTATTACAGGTGCTGCCAACTGACTGGGGGTGTGGGATGAATCAATGGTCCCTTCCCCCAGCACATCAAGTTTAAAGCTGCCTTGACCATCCTGGCAAGTGCCTTACCAAAGCAGCTCTTCCTCTTCTTTGTCAGACCAGCTTCACCAGCCTCCAGCAGACCTGGCCTCCCCAACCAAGTCCCATGTTCTAAGTACCCAAACCCCTGACTATGGCACCACTCTTCTAACCATTTATTAACTTGCCAAATCTACCTGGCTTTTTCAAGGTCCTCCTCTTTGACCTGGAGGATTGATTGAAAAACTATCTAAGTTTCACAGCCCCAACCACCTTTCCCAGGGCTCTGTAGTCCTTCTTAATGTTCTCCAGGCTACTGCTGTCTATGTTACTAGCACCCACATGAACCACAAGAAATGGGTAATAGTCAGCAGGACTTACTAGGCCAGGAAGCCTCTCAGCAACATCCCTGATCCGAGCCCCTGCTAGGCAACAAACCTCCCTCAAAACTGGGTCAGGCCAACAGATGGGTATCTCTGTGCCCTTCAAAGTAGGGTCACCTACTACTATGACCTGCCACTTTTTCCTGGAGGCACCAGTTCTGATCCTCTTTACTGGTGCATCAGCTGGCTGTTCATTTGTTGTTGTGTGTATTTCCTTGTTAGCCCTCTGCAGAACTTTGTTATAGACCTTATACTCTTCAAAGTCTTAAGGTCAAGGCTACAAGCAGGGAAAAAGAGGTGCCCAACCTGTTTAAGTTGCTAAGCTGGGGAGTAGAGTCCCCAGATCTACCTCACTGGGAATATAAATGCAGAAGAGAGTAGTGAGAAGCAGGTTGAGACAGTCTTTCTGTATTTGGTGGAGGGAGAGTTAGCAGTGGCAGAGTGTAACATGTGTAAAAAAATATACCATTTACTTACTTCTCCTTGTAAGGGCTCTGATGAAAGCAGGAGTTTTAAAGTTCCACAGTCTTCCAGCTGTGGCTGCTTCAACTAAGCATAGCCAAGCTGGACTGAAAGCTCATGTGAGTATGGTTTTGGTTCTCAGGTCCTTTTTTGCTGGATGTTTGATTTTTGCTCTTCCCAGAAAAACCTGAAACAGAAAATATTTTGCTCTGCTCTGCCCAAAAGCTCATCTCTTTTGGGGCATTTAAGCAAGCTAAGCCCAAGGAAATTTTAGAGTGGGAGCTTGTAAGTAATAACCTCTGATGCTTTTGGTTTTTAGGGATTTTGAGTAACTGGCGTATGAGTTGGCACCTATGTTTAGCACCTGTTTCCCTTTGAATGTCCTGTACAGCTCTAGGTAGGCTCCTGTATAGCTGGATTTCTGCACTTCTTATGACCCCTTGTCTGCCAGAATGGTCCCAGCCCTCACATTACAGAGGACACCTGCCCTGCAACAATGATCCACAAGTACTTGTATTTTAGTAAGAAGTGGGCTGAAAAAATTTGTTTCCTGTGGAGCAGTGAGCATCCCTGTGGTGTCTGTGCTGTTTAGTGAATGCAGTTCTGCTGTTGCTTTTCTTACATTGGAAGCATTTATAGGGCCAGTTTTCTCTGCCTGGATGCTTATTTTCATAAAATACTTAGGAACTTAGTTCTCGGAAGCTTCTGCTCTCTCAAGTCTGGTTGAAGTTAGCTGGTAAATTCAAACTTATTGTGGTCAAAGTGGTCCATAACCAAATCATGGCATAAGCCACAGCCCTCAGGGGAACAAACCTTCAGTATGTATTTCAAACATGGTCCCAATTGCTCTGCATTAATATATGGGAGAAGCCACATCCAGGTCATAGGTTTATATTGAACAATAATTTAACAGACAATGATTGTAATAGACAAATGCAGCCTTATTGATGACATTTGCTATTTCAATCATATAAGTAAGTATACGACTCAGGAGCTGAGATGCTGTTGTGTACTGCTTGAAGTATTAAGGACTTGTGAAGGAAGTTTGGTTATTACTTTAAAAAGAAATATAGTCTGAGTAGAGGGGAGAGGCATCGTAATCTCTCAGAGGCTTGCTTTTGTATTGTACTTACCTCAAATATAAAATTGTTAACATATTCTTTCCCTCCCAGGGAAGCATAAAAGCAATATTAAAGCCAGTTTTACAATTTTCATCCTGTATCTAAATCCTCCCTCATCTTCCTTGCTTCTTATATGAAACTTTTTCCAGACCTTTTATGCAGTGCATATAAATACTCTCTAGACCACTCTCACAAATAAACATCCCACACCTGTGAGTGGAATTTCATCTGGGCAGGAAAAATTGGAACTTCTAATGGAGAAGGGCTTGTGCATGTCTCACTGTGCCACCACAACTCTGAGGTGCATTCCTGCATGAATGCAAGCAGTGAGCTGAGTGATATGCACCATCAAGATGTTATATTGAATAGGCTGCACTGGCAAAGAGCTAGGAAAATAATGGGATATGGTTCAGGTTACTGCATCAGCATTTCCTTCAAGCAAAAAAGTAGGCCACTGGATCTTAATAAGTTAGATGTCTTTACTCTCCTTCGCTGGCTTCTGTAATAACTGTAGAAAGGTAGACGGTTTTTAGCACTTGAGAGTGTGAATTTAATGTCCTCAGTTCTTGAGTTACCTTGCTAACTACAGCTAAGTTCATTGCTGCATATTGGAAAGGTAAGTTTTATCCTAATATTTAAAGGACAGTAGGGAAAATTTTTACAAGAGAAGCATAAACCAAAACTGCAGAAGTAACAGACTCATAGCACCTGCTTCTGCTCTCTGTAAATTAATAAGTTCTTGGGTTTAATTACAGACTCGCTCTGTTTAGGTTAGTAATTGGCAAAGATGTGTTCAATGTGTATTCAAGAGTGTGTGAACCAGTTTTCTGGCTCCTTTCAAACAGTTTCTGCTAGTCAGAACTGTCTGAACACGTCCAAAAGCTAGGAACTCTATGGACTTTTGGCAATATATGATGTGAACAAGTAAATGTTCTCAAAACTTGAAGTTCGTATAGAAATAATGCAAATACTATGTGACAGTTACTGCAAAAAGAAAATTTGCAAATCTGTGCATCTTTTGCCTGGTTTCTATTTTGATATACAGGACACAGTTCTTTGCTTGTTATTTCCTTCTCGAAAAAATCTGAGTTTTCACAGCTGGACCTGAAATTGAGTGTAAGCTTCTGATGCTGACTTCTGCAGTCATGGAAGGGAAGCTGTTTAGAAGCAATAAATCAATAAGGTATCAAAAAATTTAACCTGCTACTACTATTTAGTTACAAATTACAAGAATGCCAAACAGTTAAAACAGACGTCTGTGTTCACAGCAGGCTAGAATAGACATGGTCTTTTTCTTAGGTGAAAATATAACACCCTAAGATCACTCTTGCTCTCTCCCTCCCTCCTTCCCTCTCTAAATTTGTTCCCACTTCTTAATAATTGGGGGGAGAGGGGGAAAATCCTCATTTGGAACAGCACTAAATAAGGCTAGTACTCCTATGAGCTCAGCTGGTGCAGGAGCTGGATTTTTTTTAAACCCTGGCTGGTTAAAAAAGTCCTGAACAAATACACAGGTTAAGCTTACATATTTCATTCCACAAATAATCAGCTTTATATGCCTTGCTTAGAAAAACACGACAAGCAGGCTTTGTTACTCATTCTCTCTCACCCACACAGTTAATAGGAAAGACAAGAAGTGCCTGTTTTCCACCGCGGTGACTTACGCTCTCTGTACAGCTCTCTGACATCCCGGCAACTTGCCTCTACATGCTGCAGAAACATCAGCACAGAAGCTGGTGGTGATAATCCTTGGTGGGCCGCAAGTACTAAAGGGTAATACCATCACACACTTGATTAGAGCTGAGACGTACTGCGTTGCGAGGGGAAACGGTATACCCGCTGCTGGGAAGCCACAGGCAGTGAGTGACATGCTCACCCAGTAGAGCTGTCCTGCTGTATGCTAAGTGAAGAGCTGATCTTCTGTCTGCATCAGCTGATTGCCAACAGTTGTCTCTCATATTGTCTGACATGGATTACTAGAAGATGCTGCAGAAGACAAACCTAGTAACTACTAGAGGACAGTGCTGAAGGAGACATTAAAAGTAGGAATTAGAAACACATCTTCCCATGTATAGATGCTGTAGGCAGATCCTTCGCTTAGGAGGAGTCTTGTGTCAGTAACCAGCTGGGAGTACATGACCCAAGCTGTCTAAATTTGTCATGGGAGTAGAGGTGTCAGAAAACAGTAAGCCTGTTTGGTGTAGGATACAATGCAGGAATGGGAGCATCAAGTTCAGCTGACTATTTACAGTTTCCTAGAGACCAGGAGCCTCTGAACTTTGGAGTGGTGGTCACTGAGATGGAGATAACAGTGCAGCTGGGCATGACAACCAATATGGGTTCCCTTCAGTCTAACATGCATCAACTCCCTTTTTTACCTACAGCAGTATGTTTTACAGCATGAAAGTTCAGCCTTCAGTGTCAGACCAGGACGAATAGCTGGTTTTCGTATCCCATTCCCTCTCAAGCCCACCACCAGATCACCTGGTTGTTTGTTTTTTTTTTTTTTTGTTTTGAAACATGAACTTGGAGGGACACAGCTGAACTAAGGAAGAAAGTCATATCAGGAGCATGTAGCTGAAAGTATTTTACCTCTATTTTTCCTTATCCCTTTACTACATTCCTNNNNGCCCCCCACCAGTTCTCCTGGTTGTTGTTTTTTTTTTTTTTTGTTTTGAAACATGAACTTGGAGGGACACAGCTGAACTAAGGAAGAAAGTCATATCAGGAGCATGTAGCTGAAAGTATTTTACCTCTATTTTTCCTTATCCCTTTATCTTGCTACATTCCTCTACAGGAAGCAGCTTCCCTTTGCAGGAAGGGTTGTCTTTTTCCTCTCGGACCCCAGAAGGGACTTTTTGACTGCACCTGGAAAATAGGTGCGAACTATGACCAAAGTAGAGGTGGAACAAGCAAGAATATAATCTTTCTCATAATGCCCAAGCTGTTTCAGAAACAGTACACCTTGGACAAGCATAAATATTCTCCAGACCCTCCACTTACTTTGATGTTCTGAGAGCTGAACATGATGGAGATATAATAGAAGGAGGAGAGAAGCTGCAAAATAGTTTGGTGGTATAGGGCAATCTTTTTTTCCTTCCCTTTAGGAGCTACTTCTGCAGAAAACTATGGTGCAGATCAATCCCATATCGGCATTTGTGAAACACTATGGGTATAGTGATGAATGTCCTTGAGGAATAAAGGTTTTCTTTTCTGTTAACCCCTAATTCTTAAATATGTACATTCAATGAGAGAAGATAATATCATCAGTATTGAAGGGCTGGACTTTGGTGAACATAACAGCTCCCAGTGCAAAAAGCAAAGGCTCCCAGGAGCTATGGTTTTTTATATACACAGTTAACATTTCCCACCACTTTATCTCCTCAACAAAATGATAATTATGCTTTTCCTTCCCTTATGGAATACCTTGCAAATTCTGCTTATCAGGGCTTGAAAGGTAAACTGGTAAGGAGGAATATGAAATGAGAATTTCGCCTGTCCTCAAAACCATGTGAAGCTGGGGATGGATGCTCTCTTGTCAGGCAGCAGCACATTGCTGAGTGGGAGCAGTGAAGCCAAGTGTATCAGAGCAGACTTCAAGAGTCCCTTTCAGTCATCTGCCTCCTACAAAAAGCTTCTTTGTACTTCTTTCGCGGGGGTGTGGGGGGGTGGAAGATGGGAGGTTAGGAGTGTGGCGGAGACAACCAAGTACTTTCCCAAATACCCACTAGATGTCAGTGTCCTCTGCCTGTTCAAGTGCCCCCGGCTTCTACCGCAGAGCCCGCTGCTCTCCCTTGTGCCTGCCATCATCCACCGGCGCCCCTGGGTGCCGATCGCGGGGCCGGGACCGAGGGCCGGGAGGCTAGAAGATGCCCCGGAGCTGAGCTCTCTTGTCACTAAGCTCCTTCGGTTTTCAAGGAAGGAAATTTGGGCAGTTGTGTTGGCGCCGTCGGGAATCAGCAGCGGGGTCTGTCGGATAGATGGATGCGTAAAGACTTGATGATGCCTTGGGATGGCTGAGTCTCATAGATGCACATCACTTCCTAAAGAAATGGGGTTGAAATGCTAAATTGCCTTGGGGACGCTGCAGACATTGGTATCTGAATTGGAAACTTGTTTGTTTACCACAAGGCCACATAATCATGAAGCATTTATTAAATGACATATCCAATATTCTTCTTGAATACAAGGCTATAAATTTTCACTCTGTTTTATGAATGCCGCCACCAGTAAAGACTCTTTAGGAAGTGCCAAGTCTGCAAAAGGCAGATCTTTGCATTAGCCATTAAGCTCCTTATCCTTGCCTCCTTGGAAAGGTCATGGATGTTTCAGCTTGATGCGTTTGGTGCAAATCATTTCAAAGAGAGGAACCAGCCCAACATTGAATCCAGATGTGGGTTCAGAGTCACCCAGCCTCACTGTCCGTGCTCACAGCTGTTGGAGCTTTCCTGATCCCATGTTCTGGGCCTATCTCAATTGCAGACGTTTCACTCTTGATTTATTAAAAAAAAAAATATAAAATAAATCCCACTGCCACTATATCATCAAGTCTTGGCAGACCTTTAAATATCCTACATGGTTTCAAGGGGCTGACTCTTGCAAAGAATCGTAATATTCCTGAAGTTTAGTATTTAACAAAAAAACACTGGAACAAACTGTTATAGGTGATGAGGCAAGAGAGAATGCCTCCTTCAGATGTTTGATATACATCTGAACTGGAAGTTTGGCAGAGTCTTCACAAAGTCTGGACAAGTAGATCAAGTATTTGAGCATTTATTTATCTTATTCATTCTGTGATGGATGTACAGGGCTAGCATGAGATTTCTTTTAAAGGAAACACAGATCTGTTCAATGTAAAGCAGATTAGTTGATGAAAATTGAAACTGAAATGCAGCAGGGAACCAAGCAACAGCTCTTACTAGGGTAAGCCAGATATCCACCCTATTGATCTCATCATTACTCAAAACAATATTAGGAACAATTTCTTAGCTGACTAGTCTTACTGAACTGTGCAAGAGTCTCCCCCAGGTGATGCACTAGGTCCCACTGCCTGACTCACTGAGTACTGCAGTGGATAAACCACTAGCAAACTTGGGGAGCATTTCTGGGTTGGCAGGGGTGGACCAGATGATCTAACAGTCTTTTTCTGGGTTTTTTTTTTATATGTCTCTAAGTTGGGATTGAAAAGCTTTATGTTTCAGCAAACAGTGGAGGGTTATGACAAACTCTTTCTAGTAATATTCAATTTACTGTACTCTGAATCATATAGAATGTTAGGAAAAAACAATTCCTTAAGATATATCATTAAAACTTGTTCTTTTCATGAGGCACAGAAATCTTCTTCTCCTCATTGTAAGACTGACATGTTCATCTTTTTGAACTCTGAAACCCTTTGTATGTTTGTGTTGCTAGCCAGAGTAATGCACATGCACAGTTAAAATAATACAATATTTTTTGTCCCTAACGTTGCTGTGACATGAGTTTCCTTTGGGGAGATTTTCCTGCAGGGAAATCCTATTAACTACGTGGGCTACAGATGTTGACTTACAATATCCATGAAACAGCAGATACTGGAACAGGTATGAATAATCATAACATCGCAATTGTTGGTAAGGTCAAGAATGGACAAAGTCAAGCAGGAGAAATCACAGTAGTAGTTTTCACTGTGTGGAAGGACTAATGCTTTTGTGACCCAAGGCATATCATCTGCTCAGACTCCTTAGCATTGAGATCCAAGCTCAGATGACTTCTCATTAATTGCCCTTGGGTTGTTGCCAAATGGAATTTTCTGCTTCTGAAAACAAATTCCACTATTGCCAAGAATGGAGGTTAAAATGGAGAATGGAGGAATTTCACAGCCGTATGGAGTGCCAAGTCAGCCAGCGACAGGAGTGCTTAGGAAAGCTACTGGAGGGCAGAGGCTCTTCTAATGACTGAAGCACAAATATGTGGATTCTGGGGGTTTGAAGAAACTTTATTTGAAACTCTTTGGCCTGCATATTTGACTAGAGGACTTGCTAGGGAAAGGATTCTCCTCAAGATATTGCACAAGAGCAGTACTCTTCCATTGTACATTCAGTTGATTTGTTTTGAATCTTAATGGTGGTCCAGGAAAGTCAAAATCAGCTGAAACCAAGTGTTTTGGAGAGAGCTATGTTGCCTGATAGCAATGACTGGGAGGCAGGATTCCTTCTCACCTGGTAGGCTTGTACCTTAACCAAGGAACACTAGTTGAGCACTGTCTGTGCTGCTGTGCCATCTGTGCCTATGGAATCTGGGAAGGGGAAGGGCACAGGCACATGGGAACAGCTGCTCCTAAAAATCTCTAAAGTAACTCTTTATGGGAGAGACATACAACATGCTGAATGCCATTGGAGGGGAAGAAGAGAGAAACAGAGCAGATCTCATACAGAAGCTCTCTACTCATGTTCTCAGATGTCCATCTAGGACCTAATGTCATTTAAAGACATAAGAGGTTTTGATTCTCCCCAGACTTTTTCACCCTCTAATTTGGATTCATTTATTTTAAAATGGACAGCTGATGCATCATGGCTCATTTCCCCTTATGATCCCCAAGAAATGCTTCTTGGAACTACCATATTGCTCTCTCTTAGAAAGGACAAGTTTGACAAACCTTGTGCAGCACCCTGTTTTAATCTGCTCTTGTCAACCACTACTTCAGTTAGTCAAAAAGATCTGAAAAACCTTTGTTTCAATGAATCCCAGGTGAAGGACCCTGATCTCCATGCATGAGTACACAAAAATGGGAGGGTTGTGTATGTGTCCAGGGTGATTTTAATGCTGTATCCTGTTGTAAAGCAGGCAAGCTCGGTAAGGTTGTAGCACATTGGTTTGAATATTCAGTTAATGGTAATGGAAATAGCTGCATTCACCCTGAGACTTCTCTCTTGCTTTTAAACAGCCAAATAATCTTCACAGATGATTGTTGTTTGCCTTCTTTCAAATCCTTTTGGTTTTTCTACTAGTTCCAAGCATGACTTGCGAATAAGTTCTTAATGTCAACCTCTGACCTTCATTTGGTCAAGTTACTAATGCACAGCTACTTTTAGTTAAGCGAAAGAAAAGGGTCTTATAACGGGGAGAACAATAGGGAAAAGTGCCATTCTGCTATATGGGGGAATGAAAGCTTTTTCTATGATACCAGCTAATATGTGATCCTTGAATGTCCTTTCACATCCCTGGTTTGTTGCTGACTCATTCATCTTCCTCACCAAATAACACTTAATCTTTCATTAACTCCTTTGGGGCATTGGTTAAGCCCTTATATTCCACATATATGTAATAAGCCCTGAAAATTTTGTTACCAGATATATTTTTTTTTGTAAAATGGACTTTTGTAACATGCCATAGTGGTCTGTGACCACAGCTGTCCTTGGCCATGTTGCATTGTCATAGTCAAATGGGTGACAGCTGTCAAGTAGTTGAGCTAGTCTGATGCTTTGAATAAACTTTTAAAACTCAAAAGGTTGGGCTCTTCTAGGTTTCAAATTAAGAAGAAGAAAGCCTCGCCTATGTTTCCCCATGGCATTTACTTACTGGTATGAGAGATGGAGAGAGAGATAACACCAAGTACTGTGAAAGCAAAACTCTTCAGTTAGCATTTTCAAGAAGGGAGTAAGTGGTAGAGGTCTTTTACCACCTGCAAAGTGCCAAAGTTGCTCTGATTTTACAATCTCTTCTTCTGTCGTTACCCTTGCAGCATTGGGAGCACTGCCTTTGCAGTACAATCTTCTCCTTGCTTGTGGTTTGTGTAAAGTGGTTCCTTGTGGTTTGGGGGCTGGAAACAGCATCAGAAAGGGGCAAGGCAGCTGCTGGGCTTCAGCAACACTCAGTCCTGCAGAGGCTCCTGTAAGGCAGCTGCTGGGGAACATGGATGATGGCTGTACCACATCTGGGAGACCATGTGCTTGTCAGGAAGGTGATCACAAACAAGGAGAGTGGCACAAAGAGGCACCTTTTCTTTCAGAAGACTACTGGTTTGGAGCATTTCACTGATTTAACTTGCCAAGTGTGAGCCCTTGTGTCCAATCGTGTGCATTTCAAGCATTTACTGCTCTGGGAGGTAAATATTGTTTTATATTTCTTCTGGTTTTACATTCCTTCACTTATTCTCCATAGCCTGCTTTTCCTCTGGGAAAGTTTAGAGCTTTACATGGGCATTTCCCCACCCAGTTTTTACATTCCTATTAGATGCAGTTCCTAAAATGTTGGTTTGGGGTTTTTTTCATTGTGTTTAGGCTGTGTGCCATCATGGAGTGCCTAGGACCCTACTTTATCCAGGGACCTGTCTGTACTGCACTGCAGCTATCCTTGGGCTTACATAGCCAGGTTTTCTTGTCCTAGAAGTGGGGTGCAGGGCAGGCTGACATTATATCTTGGTCTCACCTAATTCTTGGTGATGTAAAAGCCTAGCCAGTTGCTCCCTGGGCTCTGTTAGGAGCAATCCCAAGTTCTGCAACTGAGAAACAGCTTACATGGCTCAGTTCAGACTCTGTTCTCAGCTGCATGGCCTGTTTCCCTGTGCTTGTACAGTGCACCAGCAATTTTCTCTAAAAGACCCGGTGTGAAAGAAGTCCAATTTTTTGGTCATAGCAGCAGCCCAAGATGAAAGACTTTACTAAAAATATTTGATTTTAAAGAAAAATCCATTTTCTTTTCCCAATAAGAGCAGAGCACCAATGTTAAAAGTTGGCTTGGGTGAGAATGTATGCTGGCTTTGCCATAAAACATAATTTCTTAAAAAAAGAATACGGAGGAATATCATTTGCAGCTAAACTGAACAATATAGTGTGTACAGTAATAATGACAATTACAAGTTCTCAGATGCAACAGAGGTTTATAGACTGTGGTGCATATTTAGTCATGTGGTAACTAAGCCACTGATTTCCTCCCTCCACAAGAAGCGACAAACTGACTGTTAGCTAAGTATTGCCAAAACAGTTTTTATATCAATAGGAGTTGCCTCAGGATATCAAAACTATGAAGAAATATGTAGGTGAAGATCCCATATATATTTTTTTTTTTAATAATTCAGTCTCCTCGGGGGTTATTTGAAATGCAAAGCCAAGAGTTTTTTGATTTACCTTCTGAATAGTACCCAGTCAATTAAGTATGTTGTTACCAGACCTAAAAGTCCTAATTGCCAACCTTAACAGGCAACCTTATGCCTGTTAAGGTTGGCAGTGCCTGTTAAATACACAACCAGTCAAGCTGTGTCACCCAGAAACGTGAGAGAAAAGTTGGCATTGGTCTCAATTTCAGTTCAAAGAATTGCAGCACTACAATCTTCTATATTATCTTAGTAGATGCAGTTTGTGATCAGGATTATGCAGAAGTCTTCTCTGTGAGTAATTTCTGAGGAAAAAGTTCAGGTTTTTTTTTAGGTTTATTCTCAAGGGTTTATTGTATGACTTTGAAATGTATTGCCTGTTTTATCATCAGAGCAATCTTCCACAAAAGTATATAGGCATATATGAAGGTGTAATTAATGTTGTAATCATTGCATCTCTGTGTCTGAAATTGATAGTTACTTGTCTATTTTCTGTGGATCTTGTACAGAAACTTGCCAGTTGTATTGGTTTGTTATTCAGGACAAGCCTGCACAGCATGGCTAAAGATTTCTGAGGCTGGTGGAAGCAGGGAAGCAAAAGTAGTTGCAGAATCAGTCCTGCTGACTAGCAGGGTCAATTCCTGCTTTTCAACAATCCATAAGACAGTGGAAGAGAAGCACAAAAAGAAAACACATCTCTGAGGTATAGCCAATAATCCTCACATTACATGCTGAAATCAAGCCTGTTTTATTGTGATCCTTATCTCAGTCCACCACTTCCACATCGAAACATTGCACGCACTTCTGTATAGAGGACAGCTTCCTGCACTGACCAAGGGCTAGTACTGCAGCAGATAAGGAACATGAGCATGCCTGAGCTGTATTAATCTATTATCTTCCCTTTCTCTGTCTTTTTTTTTTTTTTTAAACATTGAGTCTCAAGCAGCTCTTCAGACTTTTGGTGTAGTTTGAAGGTTCCTCAGACAGTTCCTCCTACAAAGACCATATTACAAACATTAAATCTGTAATTATACACAAAAATAGATGCTGGGCACAAAGCCTATCTCTAAATCAAACTGGCGTGAGGCAGGGTGGTGTTACTGGAACAGTCTCAAGATCAAGTTATGAACCATGACTTGGCTCAAATTCTCTTCCTAGTCCTCAGTCTTTAGGTTTGATATATACAGGAATTTTGCAAGGACACACTGAAATTTCCAATTTAGTTTTTATTAAATTTGCCATACAATGGAACAGAAAAATTCTGGCAATTCAGAGACAAGTCCTGTTATCACCAAGATTTTTTTATGACCATAAGTATAACTACTCTGATTAAATTTGCTAGTCATTTTCTTAGGAAACATAAATTTGAACCTTCTGGTAAATTAGACTGACAATTAGCTAGGATGTAGCTACATTAGTGATGCTCTGATCATTGCCACTTACCACATTTTGGGTCACAACACAGAGCAATCTCCAAGTACATAAACTGGCTTCCTTTTCGATTAAATGAAACCAGACAACATGCTCCACTGTTGCTCTTAATGCTCTCCAATTATTTCTACATATTCAATTCACAGGCCCAGATTGAAACTATAAAACTAGCCTGAAGTAAATTCCCTTGAAGCACATGTCATCTGCACATCAGACACTCACCACCAATTTTTCACCCTATAAATCCACCATTATCAGGCCACATGTTTGCTAATGTAGATGCAGCCTTAGATTTGCAGTTTGAGAGTTTAACAAAAATCACTTTGAGAAAATTTCTGAGATGTCTTCTGATTCAGCACTATGAAGCTCTTGGCAATGGAACCATATTCCTTTCTGAGCATCTTGTGATTTAAAAGCTGCCATTAAAACACACTTGTGCTGTGCCATTCATTGTTAGAATTTGCTGAAGATTGAAGGAACAAGATCTGAAGTTTGAGTGTGTGAATTTGCAAGTTGCCTTTTTTGACGATTGATAATGTATTACCACCTAATGATTTCTGCTTTGCTACTGGTGTCTGAGAAGCACAACAGGATTTGAGTATGTAAACAAAGCTTAAAGGCTTGGATAGAGAGGATAAATTTCCAAAAATAGAGGCTCTGTTGTGCAAGCGGCTACATCTGTATATATTGCAATTTGGGTTCTAAAACTGCTGGTGTCCTTGTATCATCAAAATCTTAAAAGAATTATTTGTAAAAACCTAAAAAATCTTTGTATTTTAATGGATAAGACAACTGGGGAGAGAAGCAGGGGGAGAAAGTGGATGAAAATGAGGAAAGTAAGCACTGTATCTTATAGTAAACTTGCTAATGTAATAAGAAATGGGGCAAATAAGAAGACATTTGCCAAAAAGGCAAAAAAGTGGAAAGAACTTAGCTGCTTTTTTCTGTGTGCATATGAATGCAACAGAAGTAACACCCCTTATCTTGTCTCCAGTTTTTTTGGCAATTATCTGAGGTATTTAAGAGTCAAATCTAAGTATAGCACTGGGTACAAAAACTTTCGGACAAATCAGTCAGTCAAGTCATTCTGCCCATGTGACAACATTTCATCTTGAGCTCTTATATATATGACATTCTCTGGTTTAAGAACTAAGCAAACTGGGTAAAACAGTGGGTAGTTTAGACATACAGTCTTTCATATCACCTAAAACTTTTGTGGCTTCTCCATCCCGTATGTAGCTATAACCAAACCATTTGCCAAGAAAGTGCAAAAGGTTGTTTCCTAAACACATTATTACAATACCCTGGTTAATATGTGTTCTATGGAGATATGATTTGTCCACTGGGAGCTTGCTTGTCTTGTGGGATCCTCTTGCCTGTATAAGATGCTATACATGCTCAAAGTCCACATTCAAAGCCTCCTTTCTGCAGTTCCTTGCTCTGCTGTACACAAGTCCCTTAACAGAAAACTATACTGCAGCACAAGCCTGGATGAAGCTTTTTCCTAAATTGACCTATCAAAACCAGGAGCTATTCCCAAACCATATGCAGATGGTATTAGCTCTGAGTTTGAAAAAAGTAATAAAAAAAAGGTGACAAATTGCATGTCTACCAGAAGACCCATACGTTTGAAAACCATTGCTTTGCTAAACCAGCCTTTTAGGTTCAGCTCTTCTGCCTTGCCTGATCTCTTCCAAATTTTCCTCATGGATTCCTCAACCAATCATCACCACATGGTGCATGCATTTAAAGAGCTTTCAGGATTTGCTCACTCATACCTTAACTTATGGCAGCAGTTAGGAGTGGCTTAAGAGGTAAGATGAGTATCCAACATGACTCACCAAAACCTTTGTTAGTCCTGGTTTTACCTGTTTCAGTAGGCATTTACGTGTCATTGTCAGAATCTTGAACTACATGCTCAGCAGATGGGGACGTAAAGCCATGGACAACTTTATATTTATGTACTATCACCACCATCAGGTGATCAATGTGCACCACTTACAAGCAGAATAGCCTTAAGTTTACCACCTCATTTACCATTCACTGGAGTATTTTTAACCTTTACACGTCAACTTGCTCTGAAAAAGAGACTTAATTTACACTTCTATTCATGAAATGAGTCTTTTGTGAAAGCCTCTGGTTATACACCATAAGCAACTGGAAAACCAAATCTTTTCTGGGCATTAGTAACAAGATGCCTTTAATTTGGCCAATATTGATTTTAATAACTTGTCTGCTAAGTAAATTCAGTTCAGATTTTAAAAAAGTCTTTGATTTTCCACAAGTTCTGTGATAACTTGTTAGAGTAACAATTACTACTATAATTGGGTAAAGCTTGGTTGTTCATCACAGATGTGATAATGTCACAGACCTGGACCACCCTGTCAGCTTGTCAGCTTTAAAATATTACTTGTGGAATAATGAAAAATTGCAGCTTCTCAGTTTGGCTTTTTGATTTATGGGCAGTTCCTCAGAGATTGATTGGATGTTTTGTTTTGTTACCTGGAATGAATGATGAATATTTTAAAAAATACTTAATGTTGGATCCAGTGCAAATGAGATAATTTTACAGTGACTTGTTTAGTTGTTTCCAGAATAATTGGACATTATTACCTGCCCACCATGCGTGAACTATAGGTCTCTGGAGGGGCTAAATAGCTTCAGTTGATGTTTCCTTAATATTTCAATGTAGTTCATCTGCACTGTTCATACAAGAGTTTTTACCAGATGGTTAACCAGCCCTGTAATGACATTTCACATTTCCCGTCTATTACTCACTAATGGAAAACCATACAATTTGATTCGCTCTTCAGTGTAACTTATGACTGACTCACTTGTGTACCTGCACTAAAGAATCATAGCCAAGTGTCCCAGTGAGGTTAAATTGAAAGAGGGTTTGCTATTACCTTGAGTAGGACTAGTACAGACATCTACAACATTGAAGCAAATAATTTCTTCTCTTTCTTATAATGTAAGAACAAACTGGGTTTTTTAAGGCTTTTGCTGAGATGGTTTGGCAAATAAGACAGTCGGATACCTACCCTGACAGGATTTTATTTTTTTCTTTTTTAATTAGTGAAGAATCCATTATGAATTGAAACTGCTTTAAAAATTCTGGCTCTGCAAGTGGATGTGAGAAATAGTAATAGGTAACTGCAAGGCCATGAATAATTGAATTTCGTTTCTGAAAAATATATTGTTTGTTCAATTCCTAAATGTCAAGACGATACTCTCCCCTCTCCTTTGGCTTTCCTGACTCATCTGTGTTGTTTCAGCCCCAGCAAGGCAGCCTCCTGGAAACCAAGAGCCACCTCAGGGTTCTCTGTCTCATCATCAGTAGAACCAGCTAGGAGCAGAGGTCGTCTTGCCTTTGGTGCTTTTCAGGCAGGTGGGAGGTGCAGGCAATATGTCAACCAAACTTATCTATGTCTCCACCAGGCAGTATTTAGGTTTTTTAATAGGTTTGGGTTTTTTTTTCTTTCTATAGGGTTTCATTATTCTGCTTTTACAAATGGACCTTTTAGATACACAATGTCCTTGTGTCTGATAACCTATCAGTATTTTATTTGTTACCAAAGATCTTCAGCATGGATTAGGTACAAGGAAAAGGCTGCTTTTGAGAAGGCATTCAGAAAACTGTTGCTTCAAGACATAATCTTGCCTGTGTGCTGTCAGGAGTTGCACACCAGGAACTGGATCTGTAGGCAAAGACTGTTTTCTGTTCCTGCTGTCCTTGTTACTCTCCTTTGATCCACATTCCTCTGGTTTTTCATATTCAGTTTCTATACAATTTCCAGTTTGACCTTGCTTTTTTCATCTCTGGGCTCTTCACATTGGTTGAAGGCTCCTATACCTTTTTTGTTCTATACCAGTCTAGTTTTGCAGACTTGTATATTTTCTATTTGACCATCCTTTGGCAAAGTAAAGAAAGATACTATTGCAGCAATCAGTTGCCTTTGATCTGTTGGTAACAGGTCTCAGGACTAGCTAGTGGAATGGAACCAGGATTGGATCCCCGGGATCCCAGAACCCAATTTCCCACAGTTACAAACCAATGTGAATTGGACAGTTCGGAGAGCCAAAAAAAACATTACTGCAAGGCCCAAAATGCTCCTCATGTATAATTAGAAGAGACCTCTAGCAGCTTCATGTATTGCAGCATGTCTCAAGAAGAGAATGAGGACATCACCAATGTCTTAAGACACTGCTTTAAGTCAGAAAGCTTCCATAACCTGAAGAAGTGGACCATGTATTGAGCTGGCAAGAGAGGGAACCCTATAGAAGGAAGCCGTCCTCACTTTCTGGATCTTGCCCAAATTGCTGGGTTTTATCAAGAGCTCTCCACGTTTTAGTAACCTGATCTTACAAAAATCTTTTGCTCTAACATTTCTTCCCTGGCTAATGTCTGGTTTGCAGTGCTGCTATTTGACATGTGAATTGCACTTCTATCCAGTTTTCTTTCTTTGCTCATTAAATATCTGGCTTCTCAGAGCTTTCTTGACTTGAAGGTTTGGGATCTTGCTGAGCACAGCTATCTGTAGGAGTCTTTATGATAAATGCATATACTGGGAAATCATTCTGTTATGATAACAAGGAAATGGGTGTGGGATGACTGCTGCTTAGTATTTGAATTGTGCTACTTTCTTTTTTTCATCTGTGTTATCTCCATCCCTGTCTTCTCCTTAAAGGCTCTTCGGGCCATGACTACCTACTTATTGTGTACATTTTATCAAATGCCTCATTGGAGTCTCTAAGTGTTGCTGAAGTCTGTTATGAAAATTTGACATGGTAAAAAGCAAAGAGATGAGAAGATCATATTCAGAGTTGCACCGTATTATTTTGATGTCAAAAAGTCAAACTGAAAGACCCTTTTTCCACTTTTCTGTTAAATTAAAAAACAAACAAAAAAAGAAAGCATATTTTTATTCATAAAAGAGGCTGCTTCTTTAGCTGGAAAGAATTTTTCCCTGCTCACTAGGAATATAAATAATTCCAGCAGAAGAGAACAGAGAAGCCACATTAATCATGTATGTATGGATATATTTTATTTCAAAATTATTTTCTTAAATCTAAAAAACATTCATGGCTGTCTCATTCAAGTACAGTAGTTTTCATAATATAGTGGACATATATAAGTATTTATTTCTTTCCTTAGAGACTTGGGGTTTAAAACATTTTTCTTTTTAATATCCAGAATTCATGTAAGGTTTAGGATTGACTTAGGTTGAAGCCATAATTCTTAAAACGCTTGTGCATATGCTTGACTTCTGGAATGTAAGTCTCTTTCAGTTCAATAGAACAACTTTGTCTAAGTTATATGCTTGAAGAAGATCAAAGCCTGAACCTAACTTCCAAGTAGAAGTTACAAACATTAGTTATAATGATCTAAGCCATAAAAATATAATAAAATAGCCTTTTTAACAGTGACTGTACTTTCAACCAAGTAAGACAGGATAAACTATAGGTGAGAAGTGGAGCCCAGGTCTGTGCTGGTCCTGTGACTTATCCCTGCATGAAAACCAGTTTTGCAGAACTGGGATGAAAAGAGGGGTAATGGAAACCAAAAGGGATGGCAGAGAATGGAAAAATGCTGAATTTGGTAAGGCTCAGAGTGTTTCCAACCCTTTCTAGTGAGTTTTAGGTTCTAAAAAGAGCTAGAGCACAGCTGTACACATAACATTCCTGACTGATAGCTCCTTTACAAGCTTAACTTTGCCGTATTTGCAAAAGCTTCAGCAAAGATCCCATTGCACCCACTGAGAAGTGTCAGTAAAATTTTGTTTTGACTTGAGAAAATTCAAGAGCTCAATAGCCATTGTTTGGAGATGCACAGTGTCTTTACCTGTCTTTACCTGCACTGTACCTCCAAGCAAAGCAAGGTGGCTTTGTTTCTGACTTAAACAGCCTCTGTTTAGCTCTACAGTGAGAATGAGGGATGTCTCCAGAGGCACAGAACAGAATAAGCAGACAATTACTGCTGGATGCCTCTGGTAGAGAGGCATCCTTTCCTCTTTGTGTCAATCAGAATTTTTTCCATCTGCCTTTTCCACAGTGACAGCACAGTGAGGTTATCAGAGAGTTCATGTGGCTGCTGAAAAAGTTTAGGGCTGATTTAAGGGAGAGGGGTGCTGGAAACTTTGGAAACAGATTAATTTCCTGTGGAAATATGTTTTATGTCTTGGTAAAATACCAGGACCTGAACATGCTTCTGGTTTTAATAAAAATGTTTAGGGCTTGGTTTTTGTTTTTTGTCAGTTGAAGAAAATTCAGCAGTCTCCACAACTGTCCTGGGTTCCGTAGCAGCAGTCATTTTTCTCCTTCTCTGTACCTGGTGCAGTACTGTGTTTTTTGACTTTCAGCCTGGGAACAGCGCTGATAACACCAATGTTTTCAGTTGTTGCACAGTAATATTTACTCTGACCAAGGACTTTCTGAGTCTCATTCTCTGCCAGAGAGGAGGGGAAACTGAGGGGAAACTGAGAGGAAGCAGAGACAGAACACCTGACCCAAACTAACCAAAGGGATATTCCATAGCACAGCACATCATGTCCAGTATATAAACTGGGGGCAGTTACCCAGAGAGGTGAGATCACTGCTCAGGTCGGGCTGGGTGGTGAGAGGTTGTATTCTCTCCCCTTGTTATTTTCCTTATCATTATTATTATCGGTGGTAGCAATAGTGGTTTGTGTTATACCTTAGTTACTGGACTGTTCTTATCTTAACCCTTGGGAGTTACATTCCTTTGATTCTCCTTCCCATCCCTCCGGATCTTCTCCATGTGACAGAGCAGATGGAAAGTTTGGTTTCCCAGATGGCATCCAGGGATTTTACAGTAATGGATAGTAATTTCAACTGTTCTCCCATGGAGATCTGAGCCATACATGAAGGAGGGAAGGAAAGGCTCCAGAAGCAGCTACCGAGCACCATGCTTGGTGGTGGAAATGGGGAGGCTCCAGAGATACAGCTAGAAGGAAGAGTCATTGGATGTAACTGAGAGAGAGGCCAAGGCTAGAAGAAGAGGAAAAGTGACTGTTTCTAAAATCATTCTGCAGCAGGAGAGTATCTGAAAGAGCACCAATGAGACCACATCAGCCAACAGATACTCTCTGGGATGTCAATAACGGCCTGGAGTAGTGGCAGTTACCGCAAAGTGTTCTCTGATTTGTTTTATTACTGTAGCCTTTATCACTAACTCTGTCCAAGTGTATTTCAGTCAGTGAGGAAAGAGATAATATATCCTCACAGCACAGCAGTAAATATTTTCTCTACTGCTTTAATAATGCACACAGAGCCTTGGTATAGAGTAGGATGGTGTGCAAATTTGCCATTTTCTTGCAGGGGACTCTCCGAGATGGGCTTTTTGTCAGCTCTTCCCCCACTACCGCTGCCCCTAGGTTGCATTTATTTAGGCATCCAAACTACTGAAGCCTTTTTTTTCTTCCTAAACCTTTGCAATGCAGTGTGGGTGGTATAAGATTTTTAAAGCTACAGGACATACAGTGCTGTACTCCACAGGAGTACTGGTTTCTTAGTTCTTTGTTAGAAACAACCAAATAAAACTTGATGAAAAACGTATTCAGTCTATTAGCTTTCCCAGTTCCTAAATGCCTATTATTTTGCAACTACTTAACACTTGTTCTATTTTACTCAACAAATATTTTAGTGCTTCTTGCAGTCATGGGCTTTCTTGAAGAGTTTGCTACAGACTTTCAGTACTTCCTATTCAAAAATTGAAGTCTATAGAACAGTTGAGACTTAGCACTTATTTACTGTGTATTATTTAACGTATACTTTTTGCTACATCACTAAGCAAACACAGTTTTTCAGTTCAAGGTGGGAAATGAGCAGAAACCTCTGAAGGTTTTCTTCTCCTGAATAAAGAAATGTTTTTCTTTCTTTCTTTGAGGGTAAGTTGCAAAAAAACTCCAACCAAATGAAAAATAACCAACAAAAAAACCCAAAAAACAACTGAGGTAGGCATATACTAACATATATTTAAAAATTAAAAGCACAAGCCTTTTTCTTCTACATCTTTCAGAGATTTAGTTACAAAAGTCACTGTAAGGTTTGTTGGCTAAAAGCATGGAGTTTCAGCACATTTACAGGCAAAGAGAGTGTGATAAGAGTAATGACATTGTTTCTGGCTTGTCCCTACCCTGCTTGAGATGCCTAACTTTGAAAACTCTGTCTTGGCTATGCAAGTTATGGAACATCATCTACCAGGTGGAAGCTCAAATGTGCAAAGCAGATTTTCAGCTGGTGTGAACTGTCATGGTGCCAGGGAAATAAATATAGTTTTGATATTCCATATTAGCTGAGTTTGAGCTCCTATTTCGAGGTACAAAATTTGGGAATGCCAAAGAGCAGAAGTGAGGAAGATGATGGAATCTCCTTGCAGCAACTTGTTGCAAAATTCACTCGGGCTCAGAAATAGATACTTTCTATTTTTAAATTGTGATTGCACTTGAAAACCCTAACAGACCAAGGTTCCTGTTTCTAGCCTGTATCTGTAGGTTCTCAGAGACAGCCTTTGCCTCAGAATCTGTGGTGTAAATATAAGACAAAATATGGTAAAGATAGATGCAAAGACATAGTTTGACACAGTGATTTCCCCCCTTCTTTGCAGCAGGTTAGCATCAGCACCAGAGTGGAACCTGGTCTTCAGACTGGTGGTGCACTCATGTGTCATGTTGTGGACTAGGACTGTGTGCTACCAAAGGCATTTCCAAAGCCCATTGAAACAGAAATGAAAAAAAAAAAATGCTTAGGTAATTGTATTTTTGATCTCTCATATTGTTAAAAAGACATTATCTGAGGACATGAGGGAACAGAGAATCAAAATTATTTGTGTGAAGGATGGTTTTCTTTTGTGTTTTTTATTGCAGTCTTTAATAATTCTGAAAATACAGGTTAATTCATTGTGAACATGTTCAGATCCTGAAGTGGTAGAATTGTATTTTCAATGCTGCAAAATGAGAAAGATGCATTTGGTGTTGAAATATGAATGAAGGAGAAAAATCTTTCAGTTCCTATCCTCAAAGTCTCACTACACACTCAGCAGAGTCATTGATGCAACAACATGTACTTGTTCTTCAGAGCCATTTTGGTTTTCACTCCCCATTGGCAAGCTGAGAAAGATATTCTTGAAAACATACACACACACACACAGAGACCCCTAAATAAATTGTAACTGTTTAAATAATCTCTCGTGGAATTCCTGTGTCAGAGCAGATCAGGTTCTCCTTGTCCATACTTGCTCTGAGAGTGGTCAGGGGTTAACAGCATGAAGAAGCTGCAAAATGTCTTAGCTCAAGCTGTTGATGTAGTCACAGTTCCTTAGACCTTAGCTCATGTCCTGTCATACTAGACTTTATGTGCCTTCCAAAATATGCAAGTCCTCATCAGTACACCTCTGACTGTTTTTATTCTTCATGTAAATCACAGGTGACTATGCTGAATGGGAAAAAAAGAATTAAATTAACAAGTTTGGAACTGGAAAGAGGGAGAATAAATGAAAAGCCTTCTGGCCCAGGACAGCATAGGGACTGTTCTGTAAGTCGTTGATTTTTTCCTGAAATGATGAAGTGTATCGTTATGGGGGGAAGAAGCTGAAATACCAATACAGGAAAGAAAGTGTTTTCTATAAGATATGAAAAATGACAGGTAGCTGTATTTTGACAGTGTATTTTATTATAGTAGAAATTATCCTCTTACATTAGTTTTTATGAAAGTTCATCACTGTAACACCACTACTATACTCAATAATCTAAGCAGCAGACCAATCGATGTGTTTAACAGCTGTTTTGATAATTTTCAAGAGCTTTTGAGGTTTTTTCATTCTAAAAAAGGAAAAGTGCTGCTGTTCTGAAAATATCTAAGATTTGCTAATGGTAAAAAATAGGCTAAATGGTAAAGTTACTGTATCCATCAGTCAACCACCCCAAAACATTTGCAACTGATTATGTATTTCAGAACCTGGCTGGGAGTCATGAGGTTCCTTGTAAGCAACGTAGGAAAACTAGAAGGTACTTCTGAAACACGAGAAAAATACTTTATTGTTGTTGTAATAATAATGATAATAATAATAATAACAATACAGAGATATAAGAATAGGTTTTGACTAGTAAGTCATCAAAGGAAGATTGTAAAGTTGCAAAAACCAAGACTATAATAAAAATATCTCATGTATGCACCATTTCCTATTTTATTGTCTACAAGTTGCTGTTAAACTGTACTCAGTTTGTGTCTCTTCCTGCTCTTGCTGGAATATTTATCATGAGAATGAAGTGCCAGAACCTGACGGCTTGTCCTAGGAGAGAGAATAGTCAGTCGGAGTTTACTGCAAGTCTCCACAAATGGTGGTCTTCGAGTTAAACACATTCTTCTTCCTCCTCTTTCCCTTTAGTGACTCATGTCTGGTATGTCTTGGCTTCTTAAAAGAGTTTAATACCCCACACATTGGACATCACACATCCTTTTCCCCTCTCTCTTACACCTTCTCTCTCCTTCCTCCCCTCACTTTGCTCTTTCAAGAATGTTGGACTCCACTGGACTTTTTACCATAAGTATTTTTTTCTTCCTGATGGTCGGTTGTGCCCTGCTACATTGCCACCAGCAATGGAAGCAGAAAGCTGACCTTCTTGGATGACAGCCCTGTGTATGTCTCTCTGCAGCATTTCTTGGTCACTGGGATCTGGGACATGAATGTTTTCTGCTTTATTCTGCTTTAGTGGAAGAAAGTTTTAAATTACTGGTACTTTTTATGTTACGCCCTTCCTATCTGGTGCTGTTAGCAAATTATGCTGCCATTTCTAGTCCAAGAGGGTGGAAGTGAGCATGGGACATACTTCCCAATTACATTTGTAAAGAATATTTCAAGTAATACGTGCAAGATCATCTGTGTATTGGAAATACACCTGCGGTTGTCCTGGGTAATTATGACTCAACTTTTGTTACCCGTGATGCAGACTTTTTCCATGTAATTATCTATGTCAGATGCATTTTTTAAAATGCAAGGCAAGACTTTGGCTATTACTGTCTTCTTTAAACTGATAACATCAGATTGGTATTCTGACCCTGTGGTAATATATTACCACTCTTTTTTTGTTTTGTTCTCCTCTGCTCAGGTACTTCTGCTACACTAAAATGCTCTCCAAACCTCTACTTGTTATCTATTACTTCTGGTTCCAATCAAATCCCCATTACAGCTGATAGAAGTATTTTCAGTAATATCAGAGTGCTTGGAATTGAGCCCAAATTGAAAGAGAAGCAGACATTAGTGAGCTAAAAAACTATGTCAAATATTGGCTCATGGAAGTCACAGTCTTATTGCAAGAACAACTCAGAAAAGAACAGGTTTGTAGCTTTCAGCTCTTTAGCTTTTTGTGCTGCAGTAGTAAGGCCATCTGCTTTGGTTTGGGTTTTTTTAAATATCTGGTTTGCATCCTCTCCATATTGGGCAGATGGTTTTACTTGAAACTGTGGTCATACCTTTACTTGAAATTGTGGTCATACCTTTACTTGAAATTGTGGTCATACCTTTACTTGAAATTGTGGTCGTACCTTCACACCACTCTCATCTTGTTTGGAGGAGCTAGTGTAAACAGCAAGCTGGAAAGTGTGTATGTAGTCCTTTTACACTGTACAGTTTCTCCCACTATACAGCTACAACCTGACCCCTGTTTTTAAGCTAAGTCAATGGCCTGGCCTCAAGGGAGAGAAGCTACAGAGAAAATAAATGGTTACCACTGCAGCCATACCCAGGAAACTCAAGTCCAGGCAGAGCCAGCTCACTCATAACACATGAACTGAATGTGCCATCTTTTGCATGGGCCATGCACACTTGTGTCATTGAATTCATAAGCCATCAATAAGCAAAAAATTTACAGGTTCAAATGCACCACAAAAAGTACAGACAAAAATAGTCTGGAGGGTAGTGAAGAGGAAGTTCTCTGAGGAAACCTCTACTCCTGCTTAGATTATGTTGATATATCAAAGATGTCCTCAGGTTCCTTCATGATGACTTCTTCAGTGCTCATTGAAATTAGTTTATATTAGTAGTTAAAATGATGGGGACATCATAGACCTCATAGCAGCCTTCCAGTATCTGAAGGGGGCTTATAGGGATGCTGGGAAGGGACTATTCATTAGAGACTGTAGTGACAGGACAAGGGATAATGGGTTCAAACTTAAAAAGGGGAGGTTTAGATTGGATATAAGGAAGAAATTCTTTACTGTTAGGGTGGTAAGGCACTGGAATGGGTTGCCCAAGGAAGTTGTGAGTGTTCCATCCCTGGCAGTGTTCAAGGCCAGGTTGGACGAAGCCTTGGAAGGCATCGTTTAGTGTAGGGTGTCCCTGCTTATGGCAGGGGAGTTGCAACTAGATGATCTTGAGGTCCTTTCCAACCCTAACTATTCTATGATTCTATAAGTCACATTTAAAATTAGAAGAACATGGCAAGGGGTAACGGCTTCAAACTTAAACAGGGGAGGTTTAGATTGGATATAAGGAAGAAATTCTTTACTGTTAGGGTGGTGAGGCACTGGAATGGGTTGCCCAAGGAAGTTGTGAGTGCTCCATCCCCAGCAGTATTCAAGGCCAGGTTGGACGAAACCTTGGGGGACATGGTTTAGAGTGAGGTGTCCCTGCTTATGACAGGGGGGTTGGAACTAGATGATCTTAAGGTCCTTTCCAACACTTTCTATGATTCCATGATTCTAATGTTACTTTTGTTTAAAAATATTACTAAGAAAAAACATGTCAAATTTCTAAAACCCACCCAGACTGAACTTAATTCCTGGATTGTGACAACTAGTAACTAATAACAAGCATCTTATATCCTGTCTCTAAGAGAACCATGCTATTGTGTATATTGAATAGTTTCCTGGCCTTGGTTGTTATGCCTTTAAGGCAGTTCAGCAGCTAAAATGCAGGTAAATGCAATTTAATCAACCTATATATTGGCTAGAAGAAAGAGTAACAGAAACAGATGCTTCCAAATTCTTTGTGTATATATTGTGGGCTTTTTTCTTGCACTGCATCTTATAGATACTGAACTTGAGGAACAGGATATGGAACATAAGGCTATCATTCTTACTAACATGATTACAAAAATCTTATTGTATTAGCAGCATTCCAGTTTCACTTACAGAGTGCTTAAGTGAATTAGTAAGTTTTATTTTCATGTGAGATACTATCATTATTTAACTCCGTAATTTACTATGAAATCCTTATTGCTTTGTCACAGGAGTTTTATGATCGTTTTTCTTAATGATAGGAGTTGCCTTTGCACCAAGGGAGTCTTGGGTTTTTTTATTTAATCATGGTCTTAAGAGATTTGAAACTTCAGGGATTAATAAAATATCCCCAAAATCATAAAGCAAATCACAGCATACCAAATCATTTCTCCTTTGAGACTTGTGCCAAACATTTTCTGTGGTGTTCCAGTGAAACTGGACACTTCCAGCCCAATGGCTAGTAAAGTCAGCAAAGAAAAGAAAAGAGAATGACTATGTGACCAAACTTTTATTTTCAGAGCAAGCTGGGATTTCAGCCTCTCTGCACAAGTCCTTGCCATTACAATTTATTAGATGTTTTATGTAGCAGATTTTATTGAATGATTTAGGTAGTCCTGACTTGATCCTTTCCAAATGTGTTCAACAGTATTCTGCTACATGCGAAAGCATTTTTATATTCTCACTTTCATGTAACTAAATCTCTGAAATCTAGATAAAGTTACCCGCCTGCTGCATATACTGTTTTACTTTCAGAATTTGTTTGGAAAGCTCTGTATGGCCTGGCCTCTGCAGCCCTTTCCAGAAGATTTAGGATTATAAATTAGATTGTCCAATGTACATCAGCATTTTGAGCAGGAAGGCATGTGTCTGCCAGCAGGAAGAAGAGTGGCACTGGAACCACCAAGCTGACTAAGAGCTATTAAGCTCCTGGGAGTGTGAAGTTGAGGATAAAAGGAAATAGAGAATATTAAAGATGCAGGAACTACATTTTCCAGAGCATATCTTGATTCCATGCTGTATTGATTTGCAGTCCTGGATTTCATCAAATGTAATGCCTCAACTTCAACGCGCTCATGCAAAAGCACGGGGAGCAAGGGAAGACAGCCTGAAGCAGTTGTTCTCTCCTAAACCCAAGGAGTAATTCTACTTCTGTAGCAAATGTGTGTTACAGATCTTTTGATTTGCGTTCAGACACATCCATATTGTAACAGAATTTGTCATCTCCGTGATGATAAATTACCTTACCATCTCCCTTGAAAGAAAGGGAGAAGCTTTCTCCTTCATAATCTTTTAACAGTAATTCCTCTAGAAGAACAGGTTTGATGAGGTATAGAACCTCTTACGACACCCTGTACCACTTTTGAGAACAACTAGTGCCAGATCAATGGACGTTTAGAGAAAAATGCTACTTCAAAATACAGGAATGGCAAACAACTTATTTTCAGGTGTTATGAATCTCTTATCTAATGGTAACTCAAAAATCATAATGAAGTTAGAGACAAGTTTTAATCTGTTGTTAGTTGTTTTGCTTGAAATTATTTTTCTGTCATTCACACATATTAATTTGTTAACTTTATACATGCATAGTGCATGCACACATATCTACACGTATCCTGTTGTCTCAGGTAGTTCTAAGAGATCTGCGAGGGCATGACTTCTTACTATAAAAGCCATATTGATTTTTTCCTAAGAAATAAATTAGCCATTTGACCAGATGTGCATGTATCGAGTAATTTTTTTCCTTTTGTTTAATGTTTTGACTCAAAGTTAATAGCACTTCTTATTTCTGACTAAGCTCTGAAGGACAATTTATCATCTTCTATTTCTCTCTGGAACTCCTACTTACTGTCTGTAAACTGAAGAAAAAATGTGAACTCCATTCCACATAGGGTCTTTCTAACATACCTCTAATACAGATTTACATGACCAGTTGAAATCACTGTTCTTCCTTCTCTGTCAATGCTACATTGACACATATATGTGAGGAACTGTTAAAATCAAAGGAGTGATGGACATATTTTCTACTGAGTTTATCTAGACTAAGAATCAAAATGTGTTGCTGAACTAGCCTTAAGAAAATTAATTAGAATGTTATTTGTATTTTCTTCTATGAAATTTCCTTCCCAGTTTAACATCTATGCAGTAGTGTCTCCAATATCCATACTTTCAATTCAGTTGTTTTATTGGGTTTTGTTGCAGCATTGGATTCTTCTAGTCAGAAATTACTGAGTTCACTGTACTGAAAGGGTACTTGGTAGGTAGTGGAGAAAGAAATGAAAACAAAGAATTATTTCCCATGGGCAAAATTTGGGGGGTTGATTGATCAGTTCAATGAATTGTTTTGAGTTGAGTGCTCCTTGACTCTTCTAATACATATCTTATTGCTAATTAATCAAATTTCATGTAAGCCTATTTATCATGGTGGCTGGAGAATGGTGATCAAGCAAAACTGTTCCCAACTGCTACTAAATGCCTCTGGATTACCATTAACATATATGTAAATCTCTCGTGAGACACACATTTGCAGATAGTCAACAGCAGAGTTCTGGGCAGAAGAGAGGAAAAGTAAGGGAGTCACATCAGGAGTATCAAGGATCAATACAGTGAAGCTCTTTCAAGTCAAGTTGAGTCAAAGAATCACAACTGGATTCAGTCAAGAGTGCATGGAAAGAGACTTTAAGTTGTAATGTCATGTAACTAGCATAACCTCAAGAAAGCAGTGACTTATAAATGGCATGATCATGGGACAAACCCAAGGGATTATATTTGCAGACCCTAACCTTGCTTCCTTTGAAATCATAGTAAAACTTCTATTGAACAAAAGCTCTATACTTACGAGCTTTCATACATTGCACTCTCTGTAGTGATAGACTCTACTGATTGATTCCAGTTGCTACTTCAAAATGCACATATAATTTGCATGACTGCACTTTCTAAATAGAGGCCTTGCATTTTGAAGTTGTAGATAGTCATCATTATGATACTAAAGGTGACTTGAAGCAGAAGCATAGAAGGAAGTATACAGTCTACAGTTCAAAAGCCCTTCCTGGCATTTTGAAGTTGGCAAAAATTCTTAAAACATTCTCAATGATTTGATTTATTTTTTAATCTTAGACAAATATTTGCAAAACCAGAATATTTTTTTTTAATGCTTTAATGTTTTGGCTCTATAAATACACCTGAGTTAGAAGGAAAGATGTCTCAACTTGAGTTAGATCACACTTTGAAAACAAACTAGAGAATGCCCAGGACCCATTCTGGTATGCAGAAACTCTCAGTTTGTGGTGGTGAATGCTAAAGAAGTGAGAAAACCTTTGGCAGTCTAAATATGGCCACTGTCTCCACAGACTTCTGTCAGTGGTATGTCATTTGTAAATATTTTAGCCACCTATGGCTATGCTATTCTCTTCTTGTTCAACTCCTTCTTTATTTCAGTAGCAATATTTCTTATGAGCATATGTTCAATTCACTTTTTAATTATTTGTGGTTGCTAGTGCCTTCCATTTTTATTAATTTCAAGTTACTTGACTTCTGGAAGAAAATCTGTTTTCGGCTATTTTGGAGTGGTTGCCTTAAGGGATGCAATGTGAAAAGGGTAAATGTCAGGTTTATCAAAAACACCTCCCTTTTCAGTTGAATTGAAAAGCATGACAAATGTTTTTGGTAGTTCTTGTCTCACAATAAATCTACGCATCATTCACTTTTATAATTTTGTTCTATTTCAATAAACCATGTCCTTCTTGTGTGTTTTTGAACCTTTCCAGATCAGGCACAGGAATCTGAGGCCTTAATATGTATATAGCAGGGGGATGTTTCTGGAAAAATCTGTAACATTGTTTTCTTCAGGGTCATTGTTCAATCACATATATTGTGTATTTTCTGTAGAACTTGTACGGCAGGTCAGCTTATTTATCTTCCTAGTTGTCTATTTTATTTTGTGGTGGAAGGGTTGAAAGAAAGAGAGAGTTAGAGAACAGTTTAGAAGCTTCATTATTGTTGTTCTAAGTGTTTAAATGCAGGGCTCACCCTTTTAAGATACCTTTTTCAGTGACATAGATACAAATGATCATTGTGCTAAGTATAGACATTGCAAAGCACACTCTCAAATTATTATTTAAAATTAATATGTAATCTTTTAATCAAGTTTGTACATGTCATGGTTTAGACTCAGCCACGCAGCTCGTTCACTCACTCAACCCCCCTTTCTTGCCCTCCCCTCCTTCCTCCCCGCTCCTGGAGGAATGGGGAGAAGAATTGAAGGAATGCAACTGCCACAAGTTGAGATAACAACAGTCCAGTAACTAAGGTATAACACAAATCACTATTGCTATCACCAATAATAATAACGATAAGGAAAACAAGGGTAGAGGGTACGATACCACCTGCCAAAAAACAAGTTCCCTCTCCTTCCAGGTAACTCCCAGTTACCCCCTGGGCATGACGTGCTATGGTATGGAATACCTCTTTGGTCAGTTTGTGTCCTGTCCCTCCTTCCTCCCTGCCTCCCCTCCTCCCTGGCAGAGCATGAGGCTCAGAAAGTCCTTGGTCAGGGCAAACATTGCTCAGCAACAACCAAAAACACTGGTCTTATCAGCCTCGTTCCCGGGTTAAGTCAAAACACCAGCTACTAAGGACAAGAAAAACTGACTGCAATTGCTGAACCCAGGACAGTACATAAGAGTAATTGCTCTGGCATGAGTATAAGTTGTCACTATCAAGGCATGCTATTAATGCACTAATTAGCATAGCTGGAACAATGTTATGAGTTGGTGGGCTCTGTAGTCTAAGCCTACGAGAAATTTAGGCAGCTTCCATAAAAGTCCTTCTCAGTCTAGAATAAGATATTACAATCAGAAGCAAAAGCAGTAATCCAAATGCTTCCCTTTAAACTAGTAGTAGATTTAGTGTAACTTAACAGAAGCATAGAATGATCAATTCTGAGACACCTTGATGGTCCTTCCTGAACTCCACTGCCAAATTTACACAAAGGTCTGCTTTTTTGTTGCAATTAGTAACTTCTCTATCATGTGGCAAGTACTAAGAAAAGTCTGTTTCAGACATTCTTAAAATGGCATTAGCTCCAGGAGGATTCCACACCAGACTGTATCTCTGAAGTTTTTGTGGTGGAAAGCAAAATATCATCTGCATGATGAAAAAATAGAGGTCACTTAGGTCAGAGATCTTACTTCTTTTCTGGAATATTGAATAGGAGATGACCTTCTATAAATCTCAACCATGCCTGTATCAAAACAATTACGTTTATTTCTGCGTTTTATTTCCTGATTTCAGCAGGTTCCACCTCAGTGGATTGAGATGATCCCAGTTCTAATCTGATCCAGAAGGATTCTACATCTGTTAAACCACTTTAATCACTGAGCTGTGTCGTATCTACTAAAAGGTTACAGAACTCTAATCACAGATTCGTTGGAGGTGGGTGCCTTCCTGAGCACTGAGTCACTCTTTAATTAACCTCAGCAGTTCCTACTCATGATACAGGGAACCTGCTCAGCTTTGCTGTTTAGACTGGGGAGTATCTGCTTCAGTAGTTGCATACTGCCTTTCCAAAGCATACACTTGGGAAGAAAAACAATAATGAAGAATTCTGTTTTCCTCTAAAACAGTCTCATCCTAGTTCACCATTGGAATGACAGTGTTGAACAACTGTATGGCTGTTAATAGCTCTTAAATCTGAAGCACCAATCTAGTCTATGTCACACAAGTGGCACGTACAGTCCTTGAGTATTTGCAGTGGTAGAACCTGCTGTGGAAGTTGGGAATATTTTTCCTTAGCTCTCAACTGTGCTGTGAAACTAAATATGTCAAATCTTTCCCAGCAGCTTGCCCATTTCTTAGGTTTTAGAAAATGCTTCAGACATCCAACGTACCATTACTGCAATTTTGTAATGAGACTTTTTTATTTGACTAATATTAAAATATTTTTTCTCTCTGTTGCTCAGCAACAGTTACTTCTCTTTATCTGTTACTATTCAATAAAAAGAGCCTTTAGGTTTTAACTCTCCCAAAACACAGGATGTTTTGCTAACTACTAATCCAGTTTCATTGTGCCATTTCCTTGTGAATATTCTACCCTTTCTATGTATTGGCAATGCATGCTAACATTTTGGTGAAGTTCATACTTTTTTTGAGATCGTTATTTGCATGAATATTAGATCCATCTTTGAAGAACGATTCTTGTAGTTTCCCTCTGGCTTGATACTTGTTTTCATTGCAATCGGATTTTGCTTCTCTGGCAGGTAGTTCTTTTCTTCCTTTCAGTAGTTGAGTTCATCCACATCTTTTTTACTTTCTAAAGATTAGCCAAGTGTCAGCATGTTCAATATCTTACAAAGGCCAAACAGAGTAGATATCATAGATTTCCTTCATCTAGAAAATCAGTTATCAAAGAGTTTAGAATGTCTGACATGATCATAAACCCTTGTCACATATTTTTATATCCTGAGGTACTTTCCTTTTAAATATTTATTTTTTCCCCAGTATTATTTTTTTATGTGTTCTTGAGATTAGACCAATGGACCCAAGCCCTGATCTAACACCTCTTCTTAAATATGTATTCCACTATTACAAGACCCTGTTTTTTGATCCCACTTCTTCATTTTATGAGATTGATAAAATAACTTCTACTTGAATCATAATTTCACTTTCATTGCCACGGTCATTTCCATAGTCACCTTCCCATATGACTTCTCATTATCAACAGCAGCGTATTTCTCAAAAGATAAGGCAAGGTATTTGAGTTCAACTGAATCTCAAATGAATATTTACTGCCTGACTTATTCTCACTGGATGTGGGGATTTTTAATAGAACTTCTGGATGAATCTTTTGCTACTTGCTTTTTTTTTCCCAAAAAGAAATTATCTTAGCTTTACTCTTAGAAATTCTCATTTTATGCTTACTGGGATCACAGTTCTCAGCTTTTTCTCCTGTTCTTTCTTCACCATCCTTGCAGCCATTTGCATCTCCTCTCATGTGGTAAAAATTTTTTTTTATTTACTCATTTTGTCTGAAGATTTTCCTTACAAACATTCTCCTTTTCACTAGGATAGACTTGGGACACTTTTCTGTACCTTTGATTTAAAGAAATTTAAAGCCTCCTCCATACTGAAGCTCCAGAGGCCTTCAGCTGAAGTGGCTCACTGAATAGTCTCAGGCTAATCACTTTGAATCATTGATCTTTTAAGTAGACATGATCTCCATTATTTTCTTGAAGTTTTCAATCTTAATTTCCAGCTTTGCCTCCTTTAATGTTGTTCCCCCATTTCAGTGTCTTACTGTGCACTGCCAAAGCTGGGTGTGCTTATCTTCTTCCAGGGTGTTTTTCTGAAAGTCAACTACAGGCAACTTGACTTTGTTCCCACCTAGTCACTGAAACACTTATTCTGCAGGAGTCACAGGAATATAATTTTTCCAGGTAATTTTTTTAGCGTGCTCATCTCACCTCAGTCTTCACAGCGTTAGATTAGTGGAGAGGACTTTTCAATCTTCTGCTTTTAGCTCTGTACATAACAGAATTAAGGTTTGTAAGCACTGGAGTAAAAGACCAAAAAGATGCAAACATTGGTGTAATGCAAATAATGATGCTTTACAGTTCCCAGGATTCCCTTCCTTAGTGCTGATAGGAAACATGCAAATAAACAAATCTATGTGTTCTACAATGCATGATCTTATAGCCATCTTATGAAACTGGCTTATGGGGAAAAGGGAAGTTTTGAATTGCATTTCATGCATGTACACACAGATAGATAGATTTACACATGCACACATATATAAGGAACAAGTGCTCACATGCATACTGTGTCTATTCATTATGCAAAACACCCAAAGAGGCAGGTTTAGCGTGTCATCAGCATGCGTTTTCATACAAAGGGAAAATCTGCAATTTAGAAACAAACCCCTGTCATAACAAAATGGTTTAATTTTAGTTACAGACCAAGCTTAAAATGCACCCAATCTAGGGCAAAGCCTATCTCTGAAGTGCACAGCCTGAGGTAAATTGATACATTCATTCCCAGTGCAGACTTCTTCTATACTGATTATTGGTCTCTACTAACAGTGTTTGCAAAACAGCTTATCTATTCTCCTCTTCTATAGGAGACACTGTTCAAAGAGCTTGAAACACAGCTGCCTCTTTACAGGCTTTACCTAGTTTTCAAAAGGCAGGGAATCACGTGGCTGGGGGGTAGATGCCTCTGCAATAGAAAATCTAAATTAATCTTCATAGAGAGCGGGGTGCCTTGTTTGGATCTATCAAAAAAGGAAAGCACTTGTAGGTGAAATCTTCTTAAGACCAAAGTGAAAACTTGGAGGAAACCCTGTGAAACACTGCACTGTGAGGCTTCCTGGGCATTTCAAACAAAAGAAATTAGCTGTCTGGATAAAAGGTTCCTGGTTTAAATGTGAAAGTTTTCACCATGAAGAGGCAGTGCAATGCTGAATGTCTGAGCTGGCTGAGAGTTTAATATCAAGCCTCTCCTCTTGGCTGTGGCACAGACGCTTTTCTTCCTCGCCTTTTCCTTCAGAGCAGGATCCATGATAGCAAATGCACATTTGCTTCATCCTATCAGGAAATCAAGCAGTGGACTTAAGTGTAGCCTAACCTCTGTAAGAAATATTTAAGTAACATCCTGCTATTGAGTTATTATTTTGGCCAGCTGGTCAAACACAAGGCTGGAAAAGACATCGGAAGGACACCTCTTTCAGTGTTTCTCAGTCCTATTTCTCTCCAGTGTGGGAAATCTGTGCTGTGGCAAGAGAAAGTGTCTGACACATTAGGATGTCTTGCAGACCACCACTGGTCCAGGAAGCACAGAGCTCATCCATCTCATCCTGGCTAGTGCTGCCCTGTACCCGAAGACTGGGAGTAGAGAGAGACTGAAGCTGTAGCCAACAGATACGGCGAGAAACATCAAGATAACAAAAGGAGAAGGTGGGGTGGGAAAAAGGGTATTGCAAAAAAAAAGGGCAACTTGTTCATATAAACACATAACCCAAAGATTTAGTTTAGTGGAGATCAACAGCTTTGGGCTTTCATTTTAATGAACTTTCATGGGAGGAAAAATTACTTCTTTGTGCAAGACTTGTGAGAGCACGGAACTGTTCCTGCACACATCTCTGCTGGTTTGCAATCTGACTTTCTCAGTTACTCAAATGTACAATCATTTGAGAGGAGAAATTTCTCTTCTTTTTAGAGTTCTGCTAACCATGAATTTTGGGTATCTATCTGAAGTGCTTGAAAGGTATAAAAACTACTGAACCAAAGTCACCACAGATTTTTGGTGCAAAATACACCAGAGACTTTCTGATAATGTAAACTGGATCCTTTTGATTGCCATCACTATGTTGGTTTTCTTTTTCTCAGCCTGTTGGAGAAAGAAACCTGCAGTATGATGAATAAGCACTTACTTCTGGCACAGGGAGTACTGGACATAAAATCTATCTTTTTTTCCAAACTGACTGATGCTTGTCCTTCCAGTTCTGGTGAAATTAGGCTTAAGGAGGGTAACATCACACCATACCAGCTCACATAGCTGTATCTTGGTTTAAAGTGTTAACCCACATGTGGAGATCTGTAGTGTAAGTGGGCAAAAGGGAGCTGATGTACGCATAAGCCTGTGATCAATTACAGCAGGGCTGTGGCTCATCCTGTGACCTGCTATTTTGAAAAGTGACTGTTTTGCATATCTATAATTAAGTGTACTATAGACATAGCTGTCTACATTTCTAATAAATGAATAGGATATTATGTATTCTTTTTCTTCTGCCAGAACAGACTGTGTGCTTGTAGAAGAGCTGACCCCAAAACACGGGCTTTCCATATGCAGAGCTGTACACCTGAGATAGTGACAAATGCTCTCCAGAACGCTGTTTTTCATTTCAGAATGAAAACAGCAGCAGTTATGATATGAGTGGGGACCATAGATTAGTGTGTAGGTTCCCCTGGGGACTCCCATGTTCCATTTTTGACTTCAATAGGCCTTAGGCAGCAGAAATTGCATGCATACATTAGCTAGAATCCATTTCTTCTTCTTAAATTATGTGCAAGAAATGCAACCCAATCCTCCTGTAAAAGACTTGCAACATGCAAGCTCACATAACCCCCCATGCAAAGGAATTTGCTTTTGTGGAGACTGCCCAAATGTGTGAAATTATGAAGTTAACCCCCTGGCATTAGTGGTGGGCCTTTGCCTTCACAGTTTAAGACTGGAAACTCCCAAGTGCTAGTTCCAAACACTCCTAAAGCCCACTGGATATGGCTGCGAGCAAAGCAACTTCCCACCTCCAGATATATTTCATTTCCCCAAGCTTAATACAGTAAAATGCATCAGACAGAGATCTCACTGTGTCTTTGGAAGCAAGACCACCCAGGGGCACTTCTGTGAAACTATGCTGAGTGAATGTGACTTGAGTAGTTTAGTACAAGGTCAATGATTTTGGTTTGTTGGGTTTTTTTTTTTTTTTTTTTTTTTTTTTTTTTTTTTTTTTTTTTTTTTTTTTTTTTTTTTTTTTTTGTCCTTTTTTCTTGCATCTCTTCTTCTTTCCTCCCATTTCACAATTGTGAAAAAGTCCAGTTTTATTTAAACCCGTAATCCCACCCAACATTCTTCTTTGCACGTGGCAAAAGAGGAAAACGGTTTAAGAGTTCTGCAGTTGGATTACCTTAGATAGTGAATGAAAATGCTTACAAGTAGCAGTTTTGCGCACAGCTGTAGCCTTTGATTTGTTTTAAGTACCTGTTATGTGAAAATTATTCCATTAAAAAAAGAAAAAAGTGTATTTATTTCTTTTACTTGCAAAGACCACTGGGAGAATCTGTGAGTCATTCACCATGGAGATAGAAACAACAGGGGAAGTGGACTGTTAACACTAGGATCTCACCTGCTGTCAGATCAGGCTTAGCGCAGAATAGGATGGGAGATTTCCATGGGGGTCTGTGAGGTTTGATCCTACGCCAAGGCAGCCCTAAACTCAATTGCCTAAAGGCATGTTCCTGCAGACAGAGCCAGTATGACTGCTGCCATTAACTTCCACGGGAACACCGTTAGAAATTTCTCTTCATCCTTCCTTCCCTCACTGGCTTATTCTCCGTCTTTTTTATTATGTCCCATTTTCTTCACTTTGTTTCTGGCCTTTGCAGAGGATGCAGTAATATGGCCAGGGCCTCCATCAGTAGATTAGGGGCCCAATGCCTTTTCTCACTGGACTCAATACAAATCTTTCTTATGACTGTAAAGGCAACTTGACTGAACATAAATTATCAGGCATGGGGGATTAGCTGTTGCATTAAACTTAAGTAATGATCACAGGTAAGAAGTAAAAGAAATATTTTTGTAAGTAAGTTCTCTTCTGGAAAGGTTTTTTAAAACACCAATTAAGATAAATGAATGATTATTTCAAGCACTTTTTCAGAAGATGGAAGAGATTGTTACTTTGTCATGCACAGAAATCCATTGAATGGGAAATTATCAAATGCAACATTCACTGCATGGAGCCCAGACAAATCACTGAATTCAGTGGCGCCCTTACTGACTCTCATTTCCTACACAAGAGGAGAACCAGCCTCTGGGAGTGGAGAAAGTAAAGATTAATAAATGCTAGAATGAAAGAAGAAAAGGGATAATTGTACTGTTTTAACTGTAACACATCCCTCAACTACTTGCTCTCACTGCTGTTTCTCACAAGAAAATTGCTAAGTAACTTTTGCCTTCTTCACTGCTCAGTTTCTCAGTTAATAGCTCCCTCTACGTGAACTAAAAGTGGGCTGTGCAGGGCTTGAATGTGCCCCTCCAGCCACATGGAGCATAAGAATTCATGGGGAAATCCATCATAAACCACTCAGCCCTCAAACTGATCCCTTAGAGGGTGTGCTCTGCAAGGCTGCTCCCTTGCCCTCTTCCATAGCCCTACTTTCCTCCTTGCTATAAACTTTCTTTAAAAATCACAATATCCTTAGCTCCCCCAAAGGTAGTGAAAGTAACAAACCTGTGCTGACCCTATTGGTATTTTGTGCTGGAAAAATCCTGTGGTGTGCTGCTCCTCAGCCGTCATGCCATATGAAAAAGCCAGTTTCTTCTTTGGCATCATTCAGCCCCAGGACATATCCTGTCCAGAAAGATAAAGGAGAGGTACCTGCATCCTCAAGGAAGGAGGAAGAAATTTCTACTTGGGATTTGCTGTCCTCTCACAGGCAGTTTGATTTTGCCCTCACAAATTTTCTGCTCTCTCACAAAGGGACAGAAGAGTAGAGGGCAAATTCCCAGGATTTGCTTAAGTCCACATGGATTTTAATTGCTTTTTTTCCAGGAGTCTGTCTTTAAATTAAAAAGTTTGAGTGTTATTCAAAAAACAGCTTAAAACTTAGAAGTAGCTTTAAATATTATTTTCTTTCATAAGTACATATTGGCTTATTGGCTTTATAAGTAAGCATAAGACTTCTTGTATTGCAATTACAGTATTTTGCTCTAATTTTTTCAGAGTTCACATGCATATTGTTTCAACCAAATAGCCCTAGCGGAGTACTTGGCAGCTTTTAAGTACAGAGATATCCTGCTACTTTTATATTTCCATCCATCATTTTCCTTCTCTCCCTCTCCCATCCACATGCTTGTCTCCATCACCTATCCCAACACTTTCAGGCCAGGAGCCCTTTGTCACAGACTGTCAGCCCATATTGTTTGCACAGGGGCTGGCGGCAGCAATACCCAGACCTGGGGGAGGCCTCTCGCACAATATAAATTGCAATCCACAGAGGAGACATCTGTTTTTACAGAGAGCTAATCCTCACACATCCTCCTGTGGGGTAGGTATGCTTCTCACCTTTCAGGAGGAAGGACCCTCTGAGCTCAAAGGCACTGGCCCTAAAACTAGGGTACCTCCCGCTGGTGGGGTGCCTGGTGCAATTGCTCCCCAGAGAGAGTGTTCATCATGTTTGGTACTGGCATGTGCAATTCTCGCTCCCCCCGCGTTTTCCAAGTGTAGGAAAATCTTCTGTTCAAATGTATCCTCAGTGATTTGGATGGCTTTTGTAGTTGATGACAGCTCCTTCAAGCTTTGAAAAGGGCAGTGTGAGGATTTTGTGAAGCAGCAAGCAGTAACCTACACCAAAACACCTTGTGTGTTTATGGGTCTAGGTTCAGCCCTGCAGTGACTCTGCTGGAGAAGTATAAACAGAACTCATATGCGAGTTCTGTCATCCAGGAGTTGATGCAGTGCTGCTACAAGGCTCTGATTGAACCGAATGCCTGCAGCAGCAAACCCCAGTGGCTGATGATGATCTTGGAAGACATCAGACAGTTGCAATAATAAAACCTGTTAAAAGCAGGTACCTTTTCCCAGCTGTATCATTGAAGGTGTGTGTTGGAGAGAAGGGTTAAATACTTTCCATAAGTAGCATCTTATGGAATATGGCAGCTGGTGCTGAGCTCTTGCACTTTCAGATGCTGCTTACCCATGGGTATGTCAGACATTGGCAGTGTGCTGTTTGCACATGAGAAGATTTCATCCTGTAAACATCCCCAGCATACAGATGGGAACATTTCGCTCTGAGTCTTCTTTTAGACATACAGACCCTTTTAGACATACAGACCTTTTTAGACATGCTGCACCTCCTCGCATCTCTCTTATAGACTGTCAGTCAAATTATACTTCCCATCTACTTCAGCATTTGCAGCTCAGGGCAGTAAAGAAGCTGGTTACCTGGAAGAATGCAATACAGTTTTGAGAAATATGTAGGTTTTGATTTACAATTGTTGTGACAGTTTGCTTTGTTGGGCTCCAATTCAAGCAGGAGAGCAGCAGCCAGGAGAGGTGGGAGCAGGCAGGGTGGGAGAGACAGGGGCTGCAGGATGTTAAAACACAGTCAGCATTTCAAGCTCTGCACCTCACAGAACTCAACTGAGTTTCTTCCCAGATGCTCACTGTGTTGCATCTGGTTTGAAACTCTGTTTTCCAAGGAGAGTTTATATTAAAAAAACAAACCCTTGCTGAATATGTTCTGAAATCTCAGTGTGAAGCAATGAAATAACTATTTTTCTCAGGAATTGTCTTCTCAGCAGTTGTTGATTGAAACCTGTAGACATATTTTTGTAATATTTTTTTATACATGCATGCTGGTTTTCCTTGCCTCTGTCATATTTCCCTGCAGTTTCCAGATGAAACTGCCCACCTTTACCCTATCTTTCTCTTTTCTGTACCTGAAATTTTGTACCACATCAAATTCACACCGGAAAAATGTTGCACATCACCTGTAGATGAAAAATTATGGCTTCAGATTTTAATTAAAAGATAATTTCTGGAAGTTCACCAAGTCCTTTGCATGGGTATTTAATAAATTTTATAAAAACAAAAATAAAATTAAAATATGGTGTCTTAGGCCCCAGTTCAGCAGTGTGCTTAGACATCTACGTAAACTCATCCATTAACACATGTTTGAGCACTGAATAAATCCCCTGTGGTATTTAAGCTTGGAGTGTGTTTAAGTATTTTTGTGATGTCAGATACTCGTCCTCCTTAACAGGAGGAAAAGAAAAGAAGTATTATATACATTAGATAAGAACACTTCTCTTTTCTTTAAAATATATGTGTATATATTAGAGGATTGATGCTTATAATGTAAGCCAGTTTTTGGAGCAGGCCAGACTGAAACACACAGCAAGCTGTGCTCCAATAGCTTTGGTTTGTCCCTTTAGGACAAACCAGCAGTGCAGTAATTAATGCCTGTCAGTGAATGGTGGGAAGACTTTCTACACAGTCAGGCATGTGGACTCAGAGGGAGAAGTCAGCCACTCTCTCCTTCTGCAGCTCGATGGAGGGTAAGCGGTTCTCTGCAAGCAGCTCTTTGTGAGGACCAAAATGTGGGGGAAAGCTCACAAGAGCTAACAGAAGTCACTGGAGGGGATTCCTGCTGCTGAGGTCAACCCTGCCAAGCTGATGCACAGCAGATGCTACACAGACCCCCTCACCTCCACCTCAGACTCAGCCATTTGATTCCCACCCAAGATGGGTGTACCCATGTACTCACAGGGCAACAGACACCAGCTGGGCTGGTGTCTTTAAAAGTCACACTCATCTTAATCTGAATTATTTTCCCAGGGATGACAGACAAGAGAGGATGAATTCAGCTGAACAGGTCATGCCTGCAAGGAGCTTGCTTCATTTTTATTAAGCAGGACTTAAGTCACACCCTCCTGCAGAAGCAGTCAAGCGTTTGGGCATCTTATAGCTGCCAAGTGCTCCTAGATTATTCTCCAGCTCTGATGATAAAAATGGGGTGTATATGTATGATTCTAAATGGTAATTGAAAATGAAACAAATTCACTGGCTTTAATGCAAACTGCAGACAACATTGGATTCTTGGTAGCACCTCTCCGAAGAAGTGCTCTTTCAGCTCAGCTTTCATACAAATACACAATGAAAGTTCGATGAGAGATGTAAAGACAAATTTCAGTTCTTCCTGAGAAGGGTGGAGAATTGTTTTGCTTAGACAAAAGCCACACAGAACACAATGAGAATACAGCATAACTCTGTTTCTCTTTCAGTCTCTACCTGAGCCCTGAGAAAACTTGAGTATAAATCAGATAAGCCACTAAATATGACTCAACTCATACAGGCAAGCTGAGAAAAAAAAAATCTTTATTTATATAAAGAAAATTAACCAACAATAGCCCTACCTGCTTCAGCAGGCAAGCCTGACTGTTAGGTAATGCCAGGCTGTAAAAAGTGTTATTTTAAATGTAGGATATCCTCTTCTGGTGATTTTTGAACAGATAGTTTTGTGGCAACACCTCTATGCTACTTTTTGTTATTATTATTATTATTATTATTATTATTATTATTATTATTTTAATTTAATACTAAACTCATTTGTACTCTATGAGGCAAGCCATTAAAAGCAGCAGAGTACTAGGCTTGAAAGTATCATCTCTTTATTACACTCAGAAAGATCTAATAAATGCTTGAGGGAATGATCTTTAGCCATCCCAGTGTACTCTCTGCCAGTGCCCAGTACTGCGAATGCCAGGAACAGATGTAAAACTCCAGGATATTTAACGAGGGAAAAATTACACAACTGTGTACACAGGTGTAGATGGAGTCCCTTGTATTAAGTGGAGGAGGTGGAGGGGGAAGGAAAGGGTAGGTAAAGAGGAAGTTGTTCAGGTCTCTTGGTGAAGAGTAGACTATTTAAATATACAAGGGGATAAAGTGAAGAGGGTTATTTTACATATACATATGCATGTGTGGTTGTCAGAGTACCCCAAATATCAAACTGAAGAATCCAATAACCTTTACAGTAGGGCTGTGGCAGCCCTAGTAGCAGCCAGTGTCCCCTCACTGAAGGGTGGTTTTTGTGGGTCCCCTGGTTCTCCCATAGTAAATGGCATTGGTAACAGCAATGCAGTTGTGGAGGTTCATATTTGGAACATTACCAGTAACATCCAGCTGCACTCTTCCTCCTCCCCACCCATGCTGATCTTGTTGCTTTAGCTCAGTTCCACAGGTAGGCTGCTTCAAGCCTGGGCTCTGCAGCATGGCCCCATCCCTGCAATGCCCAGACTTGGTTGCTCCTTCTCCAAGTGGGTGCCACCTGGCTCAGGTCCAGGCATTATCCATGTATTATCTGAGACATGTTTTCATTGTGCAGCCATCATGAAAAACTAGATCAGCAAGGAAGCAGTCTCAGGGACTAGAATGCATTTTGGAGACACTGAAGTTTACCTTCTTGATTATTTAGTCACTCACTGCAGTTCTTGGAAAGTCACCAAGCTGTTCAGAGCCTTGTTGCTCCATGTGAAGATTGGAAGGAGGATGGGAAATTAACCCTTATCTATGAAATATTCTGTGGTAGCAAAGGTTGCATGTGTGCTTTAAAAGAGAAAAGGAGATGGGATAACTGGCCCAGATTCAGAACAGATATGACTGAAATAAGTCTAGTAGGTTGGAGGGAAGATATTGAAGTAGGAACCGATACAGTATGTAAAAACCTGCTTCAGTTCATAGCCAAATTACCATTGGTTTTAGCAGTCCTGGGGTTTTGATTATGTTGTCTCCTGCTACTGTCTGCATTTCAATCATTGTGAATTTTGAAAAAAACTCATGCTTAAATCCTCCAAACACTTGTTTTAAATCATATTTTAGTCTGTTAGACTTTTTCATGTTCTGTTTAGCCTGAGTAGGGCTCTACTGAATCTGAAAAACTGTATTTCTGCTTATGTTGATTAACAAGATGAACCAATTTAACTTTAAGACTGTGTTTTCTAGGACTAGCAATTGGGCAAACAGTGGTGGATATAACATAGAAAACAGAAATGAATTCCCAAAAGCACCTCTTTTTACAACGTCATTGTGGGCTTTGTTGACTTTAGTCTGGCTTTCTTTCTGTGGATGCCATGGAATTTGAGATGACTTGAAGCACTCAAATGACCACATTTAAATGTGTGTATTTGTGGGTAAGGGAGGGGGATTTGAACTTAAATCCTAAATGCTGGAATTAGCTTCAACAAAGCCTTGAGTGTGTTGACTTTCAAATGCATTCAGCTGATGGAGCAGAAATTTGTTGGCTAGATCCAAGAGTTACCTATTTTTTAGGGTTTTTTTTCCCCCCCTGGAAAACATCTAGCCCAGCTATCTCAGTATAAGAGAATAAGTGCAATATGTTTAAACACAGATGTGGGCTACAGAGTAGTGGGGTGGTGAGCTTCAGGTTCCTTTTGCTGGTATACTTTGGTGAGTACTGAACTGTCTGTGCTGTTGGTGCTCTGCAAATGCAGAGATCTCCATATGCCCTCAGTCCTAAATCCTGCACACAAGGGAGCTCTGACACAGAGACTTAGGCAAATCCTGCCTCAGAAAATTAAGATATTAGCCAGGGTCTCTTGGATGTTAGCGTTGACAAGACTCAGTTGGGAGGCTTTTGCTGTAGCAGAGGTGGCAGAACAGAGCAGAGTGCCCGTTCATTGCATCTGATCATTGTGCCTGGCAGGCAGCAGTGTAAGCACAGCAGCAAACCCGTTTCCTCTTCCACTTTTAGAGAAAAACCTGGGGGAAAGGGAGTCGATAGCTGGGGTTGTCAACTACAGAGAAAATTTGAAAGTTCATTTTTTGGAACCAAAACTAAACTGTATGTTACAGGGGAAAGACTCCTGTCTTGTTGGAAGTCTCTTTAGACTAGCTCCATTAGTCAGATTAATTGTGTAAATTGCTGCAGATTGAATCTGAAACAAACTTGGCAAATTGCCTGTTCTTTGAATGGTGCAAGGAAATAAAACTTTTTAACCACCTGTCAAACCTTCTCATCATCTGCTACAACTATTTTTACAGATCGTATCAAGCCTAGCTCTTTCTTATAGGTGGTATAAATACCAGTATTATTGCTGGATGCTGTGGCAGGGCAACTGTGTTTGTGGAAGAGTACAGTTGGTGCTACAAGTCAGTGAGCAGGACAGCGCTGCCTTGAGAGGCTCAGATCAGGAGTTCTCAGGAGGCTGCTTCATCATGCTGACAGTTTTGTCTTCAGCGTAGGAAAGAAAGACGATTCTGCAGAGATCAATATGCCTAGCATCATGCCTGGCAGATTTCCTATAGCCTCTGACACTTGCCTGGGGAAAAAAATATAAATCTCAGTTGTGCTTGCCCCTTCCTTCATATGAATAAAACCTACAACCTATATGCAGTATGTACTCTAATTATCTATCTACATATGATGAAGATAACTGTACATTAATTTAACCCATTGTCTATTTCACCACAAAATCTTCTCTGAAACATGATTCATACTAGTTTGATACACGGTGTAAATGACTGTTCAGAATGGATCAAAGGGGTTTGGTGCAGAATTCCTTTTCTATAACAGAAAAGGAACATATAATGCAAACATTGTGTGCCTGACATATTTTTATAACAGAGTACTAAGAAAATACTTGCTACCTGAAATATTTCTGTAAGTCACTGAAGCAAGCAATCCAACATGTGGGTTACATTACATTCAGAGCTGATCTTAGTTTTGTAACACACACTAAACAGCAGTATGTAGAAGGTTCAGGTTTAATAAAACTAAAACTTTCGGTGGTGCATACAGCCAATAAAGATTTAAGCATGCGGGGCATGATCAGCATACTAATTGCTGCATTAATAAATCCTGAGGCCTGGGTTGTTTTGAAAGGCAAATAAAATTATTGTAGAAACCTTGAAGAGCATTTACTTAGAAAAGTTTTCATATGTTTGTACTGAGATGTACATGAATGTAAAATATCAGTGATAACACTGATCAGATGGGTTTTTGTGTTTATTTCTACCTCTCTGTTTTATGCAACCAGGATTTTGCAACATCTGATGTTGTTTTGCCCTAGTGTTTAGTGACAAAACATCACCAAAACCAATCATGTTTCTGTAACTACTAGTGATAATGCAGTTTATCTTTCATTTTCACTACTGCACTGAACAAGTCATGCTGTACAGATGAAGGGGTCCCAAAGAATAAGGCTGAATAGAGATACCTATTCCACTACAACACTTCATATTGCAGCCAGAGGCAAAAGGGAACATGAAGGCAATTCTCCCAGCATAAAAAATTGTCCCAGGTATTTGTTTGTGAAGTATTTCCCTAGAAGCCTTGAGATGTCTTCTTGTGCAAATGCAACCATAACTGGCTCTGAACTGATGTGAAGTGGTGATTTGAATACTGTGGACCAGCACACAGCTTCTTATTCAGAGCAAGGAGCTCTCTCCTTTTGTTTCTTCTCCCCAGCTCCTAACTGGAGAGAAATGTTGCCTGTCCCATGCAGACATGGGCAAGAGGTTTTCTGCTTAGAAAGGGCAAGCTTGCAAAGCTGAAAAGAAAGATTAAAAAAATTAGCCCTGAGAGCTTACAGGAGTGGAAAGTACCCTGTGCATTTCCAAACCTAGTGGTGGAAGAAAGATGTCTTCACATGCAAAAATTGCAAAGAAGGGTTTTATTTTCACACTTGCCCAGCAAAAAGTGCACTCCACTCATCTTTACTTCTTAAATAAAAATTGTTTATTAAAAGGTTTAGAATTTTTTTAATGAATGGCAAGATTAATGAACCATGCTCAAGCAGCAATGATTCCTGCCAGCTTGTGCATTAGTCAGCTATTAACATACTTCTTGGCCAATTTGAAGGCATTTTTTCTTAGTGCATTGGAAATCACAAAAGACTCGTTGAACTCAACAGGATCCTTACTCACAGTTAACTTGCCTTGCAGTCTGATGACTGTGGCTGTCCTAATACATTTTGGCATTTTTCTCAGTGGCATCAGTAGAGAAAACCAGCAAATACTCTACAGTGGAAAGGGCTTCCTTCTAAAGACACCTCATATTTAGCACAACAGTCATACTAAGTATCTCTCTTTCTCCCGCTACTATTACATGGTCTGTAAGAACAGGGAGGTTAGATCTGGAGGCAGAGAAGATACAAAAACAGATCGCATCTCTTTCCTCGTAAGCTCTTGCCTACCCTGTCTGACACAGATAAGAAGCACATATTAGAGCCTGTGAGTTCTGAATCTCGAGCAGAGTGTTTCTAGCACGCAGAAGATACAAGCACAGTACACGATACTCCCACTGGGAGAACATGATGAGCGAAATGTGTTTTGTTATTGCAATGTCAAAAGGAATCCCCAGGCTGGAAAAACTGTGGTTCCTAGTGAAAATCAGGGGGGAAATATGAGTGAATAAAAGCAATAGTGATGCAGCTATTTTGGCAATGGTACTTCTGACTTCCACCAAGCAATTTTAATGAAGCAAGAAACAAGGAAGTGAGATTATATTAGAGGACTTGGACCCAGGCCTTAGATACCAGACATGGCTCTCAAGTCTGCAGCAGATTCTGTAGGTGATACAGATCAAACTAACCTTTCTCTGCCCAGGTTTCCAGTTTTAAAGAGTGGGTAACAAGAAATTTGTCATTTGTTTTTTTCTAGCATCTTTTGTCTCCTTTGCTGGTTTTCCTCAAAAGATTAGCCATCTTCTAGTAAGCATTTCTACTGTGGCCAACAGTGCTGTAACCAGCACTACTTGGTCTCAGCTAGATCCAGTGGGTGTTAATATCATAGACAAGGCAATCTTTTTGATTTTGATTTACACACATATCAAGCTATATGTTTGCAGTGTCTTGGGTCTTAACTTGATGGCAGTAATTCTTAGGGTGTTATTCTCTGTCAGTTTGTGTACCAAAGACCCTTTTCCATGGTCTTTTCTCCTTCTGAAGCAGCTGCTGTAACAGGCAGAGATTTATTGGCCTCCAACTCAGATGTCAAAGACAGATCTTTCAGGCTCTCAACTATACATCATATGGGAAATCTGCAGCTCCCCAAGGCACTGCTGCCTCCTTTCTTCTGCCTGAGAGTCTAATACATAGCTCCTCAGGACACCACAGCAAATGTTTAATAGGATACACCCACTGGACCACAGAACGAGCAGACCTGTTTCTCATGGCAGAAAGCAACTCAGCCTTCTGAGGATGGTAATATCACTCCCAAAACCCTGCCTGAGTGTATTTTCCATGGTCAGTAGCCAGACTTTGCTGCACTATGGAGGAATGCCCCTTTCTCTGTTGAAATGCTCCAAGACGTAGTGCAAGAAAGACTATAAGGATGGGAATAAGTTGTGTGTTACTGTACTGCCTGCACAACAATTGCTGTGGATCTTTTAATGCACAAAATCTTCAGCCAGTTTCCAGTGCAGACATACCCTTATTGTTATAGGTCAATCTCCCTTTTTTTGATGCTTTCACATGGTATGTTAAATGAATCCCACTCTTTTTAAAATCTGGCTACCAGAGGAAAGTATTCCACACATGCAGCTATGTTCCCAAAACATGTTCTTGCTGTCTTAGAAAAAATTTCAGGCCTCCTGCATTTCCCAAGTGGAATTCAGTCCTCATCCCATTCTAGCTTTGTGCCATTTCTGGTAAAAGAAGCTTAGCAGTACTTTTAAAATTCTTTGAATAGGGATTGTTTAGTTTATAGTGCTTAGTACTATGGCACTGCAACCTGACTTTGGTTGCCACCATGATGCTGCAGCTGAACCTCACATTTGAGCTATGTTTGGCAAGTTTCTGGTAAGCATAGGTTAATGTTCAAGCAAGCATGAGCTAAATCATTACGTGGGTTGGAAACTGGAACAAAACAAGATAGCAGCTGAGCTTCCAGTTTTCAAGTTTTGCTTTCTTTAGAAGCACAAACTCAAAACTGAAGCTTACAAGATCATACAGAGGCCACACCTGCTTTTGCAGCACAGGTACTGGGTCAGTCAGCCAAAATAATGAGTGAATCCTAATAAATTAATTCTATTTATTTAGAGCGCTAGACGATAAAGGTATGCTGGAAATCTATTTGCCTAGTGGAATTTACTCCCTGGCCATTCTGGATATATCACAAGAACAGTCTGTTTTATTTATTTTACCACTTTCAATCTTACTCAAACTCAGAAATCCAAAATTGCTGGGCTGCAATGACAGATAAAATTTTTAAAGCCTTCTAGTCTCAAGTTTTTATTGTTTGGTATTAGAGTCTAAGTGCAGTCTTATTTTATTTGAGCTGGTTACAAAAAATGGAGGGTAGAATAGAAATTGCTCGTGGCATACCCATACAGTGCACAGTCCAAAAGTGCCATCATGGCTTGCATGGCAACAGCTCCAAAACATAAACCCTCCTGGTCATACAGTGACCCTGATGATAGAAGCTGAAACATGTTTACTAGGGGTTTTTAACTGCTTCCCAGCTTCATTAAGTATTGTATTACACATGTAAGCACAAAGAAAAATCAGTGCTGATCAGTTAAAAAAATGATACTGATTTAAAATAAAAAGAAGTCTGGTCCACTCAATCTATACTCTGCAAAAAAACCATACTACCAGTAACTGCTTTTAAATAAACTCCTCAAAAATATTAATGGCAAAGGCATATACCACATATAAGACAGAATGGAAACACTTGATTTTTGCATTTGTGCTACTCTAGATGAGGTCTCTAAAGTAAACTTTCACCGTAAAAATGTACTTACTGGCTTGTAACAAACAACTTCTGTTGCAATATTTGATGCTGCAGCTCTTCCTATATTTATTTGAGTGCTCTGCATCCAACAAGAATATATTCTCAAGTTGTGAAAAGTAGAAATTAAAAGAAGTAATAATAAAATTGGAGTGATTATAGAAAAATTAAGGACATGTCTTGTACATATCTCAAAACAGTACATTTGTACAAATGCAGGGGTTCATTTTTTTGCTTATTTGTGTTTAGACAACAGTTGGTCTGTATCAATGCCAGCTGCAAAAGGTAAGAAATTCTAAATAACTAACAGGGAGACAGTTAGCTTTAATAATCTGTTATGCTGGATTCAACATATAGCTACACTCAATTTGTGCACCATGTAGTCCTCCCTATATAAATAAGGAGTTTCTGTAGCTGATGTGCTCCTTTCTCAGTAAGAAAGATGAATTACGTGGCTCAGCCCAGTTGGCAAGAAAACATACAGCCCCCACATGTCAGTAGAAGTATCCTCATCACCATTCATGTAAAATCTAATCCCTGCCTGACATGACAGTCTCCAAAGCATGGAGTATTCTCTAAACCACAGCCAATTTTTTGGTCATTCACTGCATCAGGAGCAGCAGTCGCTGTTCTGTTTGTGTGTCTTATGCCTGAATGTATAAATACACATACTTTTAATGCAGTTACTTTAAGATTGAGAGGGGGGTGGAAATCAGTGGAAATCTCTAGTGATTTCTTTTGAGGGTTGATACTTGAAACTTTGAGTTTCATTCACAACAATATGGAAAGTCTAGCAGTCTTGACGTGCCTCTCTTTGGGGAATTTTTCACAGATGAACATTTTCCCTAGTCCTATTTCATAACGTGTGAGTGAAATACAGTACACAATAGATTGATAGGGCTGTTTTAAAGAAGTCTTTGTCAAAAATTCCTGCATGCTTGACCTGTTTCTTCAGTAGTAAGTCCTACCAGAAATGCAATCTGAATATACAGTGAGTAGGACAAATGTGGCTTGGCATAAGCAGCTACAGGTCTGCAGACGTGTGCCCTGATGGGAGGTGAGTGCTAGCTGAATTGCTGCTCAACTCAAAAGGCACCTGTTGAAATAAAATACAGTTAGAGAGCAAAAGAGACTGTATTGCAGTGGCAATCCTTAGTAGCAGTGCGGAGGTAAGACCACATACATGTCTGAACACGGACATATGCTTAGCACATAAAAAACAGGAATCATTTTCTTTCCACACAAGCTAAGGGGGCAGTTGGGTCCCCACCGAGAGCCCAGGGCTGGGGGGAAGATGATCCAAGGCATTGACAGAATCTGAATCCATATGCTACTGAATAAATGGTTGGCCTAGCATATACTAGAAGTAGTGTTTCAATACACTGATTGAATTTCAAATAATTTGAACAGGCAAGCAAACTTTTTCATGAGGCATTTGGTACCTCATGAAAACCTCAGCGCGGTCATTTTGGCATCTCCTCTTCCACTCATAGCTAGGAAATTTACAGAACCTGTGAAAGACCTGTGTACATGTAGTACACTTGCACAGTAGAGGGACATATGATTTCATACTTGTTTGCCCAATAAACACAGGGTAGGCTTCTGAGTGTGATTCAGCACTGCTTAAAAGGAAGTCTCCCATCAATGGCTTGCATGGATTTCATGGCCCTGTAATCACTGTGGATTCTGGCTTCGCACCAGAACCACTTTTTCTTTCTCCTCTACTGGCTGTGCATTAACACTGGATATTTCAAGCTCACTGAAAGGTTTAGGAAAACCGATTATCTGGAATTAAGGAGGTATACTTAGTAAAAGGGTGAAGCAGAATAAAAAAGAAGTGAGTGCCAAGCTGTGAATGTAAGTTTTTCACTTCTTAGCAGTAATCTTACTCTTGACTAAAGACTGAGGCTGAAAAACCACCACAGCCCATGGACCTTGATTATCAGGACAAGCAGCAAAGGTGACAGATATCCACTGGGCACTAAAGTGTGATGTGTGGGCAATATTTTTTGTGCAGAGAGTCAGAAACTTAAGGTTAATTTACCATTCAATTCCTCTTTAATAATCGTTATTAAAACCAGAGAACCAACCAGAAAAGTGGAATCTTGACATCAGTTTATTTACCCCGGACTTTCACAATTTCTTTATGGAAAAATCTTTTAAGAGCTGATTGTCAGGGACACCCTTTATCACTCAAAACAAGTTACTGTCATGCTTATTTATAGCCATATATTTAGATCCATATTTGCAATACACACAATTACAATACATTTAGAGAAATTTATTCCATAAATTAAACATTATTTCACTTAGACAAATAAAACATTGTTAGAGTCACAGTGATATTACAAATACAGCAATTGTTGGTGTCAAATACGCTAATCCCAAAAAACAATGTGCCAAAACCTCTTTTGTGCCTGTCTAAACCAACTCCTGGCTAACAATTTAAGACACCACAAGGCTTTAGCACTCTGTTGCTAAAGAGGGAAGGGAGGGGAGGGGAGAGAAGGGAAGGGAAACCTTCTAACATAGGGCAGATAATTTCTACACTTTTTTCTGTCATACACACTAACAACATGCTCATTGGGATGACCTATGGCTCAAGTCCTTCTTACTTGCATAAATGCAAGTACCAGCCACATTCACATGACAGACTGATGTCTGAGTGAAGGAAGACAGAGAAAAGTCCTGACATGTGTACACATGTGATTTCTCTTCCCTCTTTTATGAAATCCATTATTTGATGCTTGCAATAAAAGCTGCAGAGGTTGTCTTTTTGGGGACCCTAGGTGGCAGATTTTCAAATATTGCTACTTTTCTCCCCGTTGATCCAACTAACAGAATTGCCTGAAAAATGCCTCATGGGGAGTCACAAAGATAAAGGAGATGTGGGAAAAGGATTTGCACTGGTATTAATTTGACTTCTGCTCAAAATTTCTTCATCCTAACTGTTTGTTTTCCCAAACTGATGAATGTGGAAGCCCACACATAGTCTTGTGAACTGAACTTCACCTACACCAGAGGGGAAAATTTTCTGAATACTGCTGTATTGTTCTTTAAGGAAAAGCAGAAGACAGCCTCAAAACTGCATTGTAGCTGCTTAAGTAGACGAGTCAGATCTTGCAAATAGGAAATAATTACTTGCATGAGTAATTATTATTTTAGTTTGAATGTCTGTTAGCTAATGTTTACTTTTCAACCAGGAGAGTATTATGTGTGCAAGAGAACAAGAGACATTTTCTGTAGGCTTCATTATTTGTAAATCTACTGCTTTTTTGTAACTGCTTAATATAGGCATGAAAGAGAATTTATTTTGTGCATTAATATTGGGTTTGTATTTCAGCGTATCTTACAATGCATTTTTTTCTAAATGAAAAATACAACATTAGAGAAATTTCCAATCCACTGGTAAAAGGGACTAAAAGATTTACGTTTTTTAAGTCAGGTTCATACTGCCTCAGTAAGCAGGTTTACTCCTATTATCCTCCAATTTTTAATCCTAGATTAAAACTGAAAATGTGTTTATTTGCTTGGTACAGTCAATATGAATACTTGGTAAATATGCATTATCTAATAACTGCTCAATGTCACAACCTGCTGACCCACAAATTGATCGCATATTTTTCCTTTCTCCTTCCTTTGCTATAGAGAACTCATAAGTGTGGTTTTGGACACCTGGATGGAGTTCTCATTTTACTTTGAATGCAGCACTCTGTACTTTTCAAAACTTACATCAAAGTTCTGTAAAGAAACCACAGACCCAACCTAAAGCTGTGAGATATGTAGAACTAGTGCACCATTCCTAGGTAAAAGTCCTTTCCTTGGCAGCCCATACATCCTTTGGCAGTGACCCTTGTGAGTCTGCCTGGACAATATCCAGGCAGCTACAAACCTTTTGCTCAGGAGCTTTCTAAGGAACTTGGGAGAGGCAAATGAGATGTTAAAGCTTGAAAGGAGTTTTGAGGAGATTTATCAATTGGCTTTGAAGCTCTGTATTAGATGGAAAAGCTGCAGTTTCACAGAATGATTTTGAATGACAAAGAAATACATTTATCCTTAAAAAAAAATGTGCAGTAAGGGAAGTTCATAGGTGAGAGAAACAATACAGTGGATCAGGCTTTTGCAAGACCAGGCAACTTGTAAGATGAATAGGAAGGTATTTTTTTAAGTACAAAGAAATGACACAGTGTCTGATTCATACAGGTAAAGACAAAAGAGACAAACAAGTTTCTGTGAAGACTAGAAATTTATAACATTATTATGAACTGCCAGAGGTCTAGCAGCACTTATTAGTCAGTAAGAAGGAACAGTTCCAAGGCAGGACACAAATCAGCAATGGTTATGGAGTACTAATGTACATACTGCCATGAATCATACTTTTTCCAATAGTAAAAAAGAAAAACATGTAAGCACTATTCATGTTTTATATGCATTCAGCTCTTGATTTTTTTATTATTTCTTAAAATACCATAAAACAAACATGGTCTTTAATCCGTCATAGAAAACCCTTGCATCTAATCTTAGTGTAGCTGCTGCCAAATGCGCTATGCAAACATAAAAAAAAGAAAACAGTAATTCTATGATAAGCAAAACAGGAAATTAGAGATTGCTGATGATGAAACTGATATCCAATTGGTAATCTGAGCAATGAACTCACTAAATCTGTCCTGCACTATAAATTTGATTTCCTGGGGCATATTAAATGTTTTTGTTAGATTTCTTGGATAGTATGCACCCAATACTTTTAGCTAAGAATAGTCACCATCATTTTATTCAATTCCCTCAAAATAAATAGCATGTTAAAAGCATAATGTGGGACCAGAAAGCTAAAGTTTGCTCATATTGTAATGTCTGCATTTGCTTACAACTGGGCCTGTTGTGTAGATAGCATCTAAGTGATAAAAGGGGGAGGGGGTTTAAGCAGTGCATGCTCTTTACAGAGGCTGCTTAGTAACCAGTATTGCATTGCCTCACTGGAAGCTTTATGTTTGTTCAGGCTATTTCATTGAAAAACAGCAAAGAGTCATTCTGGAGGGTGGTGAGGAGAGAGACTCAGAGAGCAGTGGCCAGGGTAGATGGAATGTAATCACAGCCCACTGAAGCCTTTCCTCAAAATGGAGACAGCAATGTTTTAAGTATTTTGTGAGCTGCTGCTAATCCTTGAAACTGTGATAGCCATTCTCTGATGCTCAAGCATAGGCCATTTATTTTACTATGTACTAAAACACAGCAGTTCCTGAGAGACAGATCATATCAGTCAATGCAACTGTGAAGCGTAGCTGGCTTTAGTGAACTTACACACAGTATTCATAAATAATATCCTGGCACCTCTGTAGACATTGTTTTAATGATCACATATTGCTTGGATGGCTTACAAAAGTTTTTAAGGGATGGTTCACAATGGCTTCAGTCTAAGTAGAGAATTGTATTCTGGAAGTCTTGCTCTCCTGCACCTCTGAGAGACAGAGACAAGACCCAAACTATGGGTTGGGATTGTCCAAATTCACTGCAGTGAAATGAGGCTGGGAATGATACCTAGCATAGAGCTTGCTTGTTGGGGAAATATCTCTGGAGATAAATAAGAGAGCAACAGGAGAAGAAGGAGCTGAGATTTAATAACAATTGCAAGTACAGTAAGAATTGGCAGCAAAATGTAGGAGGTTATATCCCAAAGGCAGTGAGTGATGGCTGCAGTGTCACCAGCAATGGACAAGTTTTCTTAACAGAATTTATGTGTGTATTATATGAGTGCGTGTGTATAGTTAACCTGAATTAGCCAACCTCAAAAGACTGAGATTGACCTAGAGGCAAGTGTCCCCTGGATGTGGAGGCTATTCTCTTATTCCAGTAGGATATGAACCTGTTAGAAGACAGGGCAGTGGAAAAGTGAAAGTCATGTCATAAAGACCATGGGACTCATCACTACCAGTCTCAGAAAGACTAGGTGATGGCAGTTGCCCTGAGGAAAGATGCAATGAAGGTAGACACTGGCAGACCAAGCTTCACATTCAAGGAGGTATGCAACTTACAAAGAGCTTAAATCTGAAACAGTCAAATAAAAGTTGTGAAGTCATCAGGCAACACTGTGGCATCTCTGCCTTCCATTTTTCTGACCAGCAGTGACACTGTCAGGAGCCACTGAGTGCACAAAATAATCCCAAAACCACGGGAATAAGGGATTAGGGGTTCAGGTGTTGCTCTCAGTATGTCCCTCCAGCTCCCCTGCCAGAAGCTAGTGTTTGTGTGTGGCTGCAGAGATGACATTTCCAGGGGCTATCCAATCTCATGTGATGATGTTGAGTATGGATGGAGTTAACATCATGAGATAGGAGAAGAGCATCTCTGTACACCAATTTGTTACTTGAATGAAGAGAGGTCTAAACTGGGACAAAAGAAAGAAAAGCAACATGCAAAGAAGTTTGAATTACTCTGACCAGCAGAGCAGAGGGTGAGAGAGGTAACTATAAAATCAGAAAAGGAATGGGTTTAGTAATGGATCTGCAGATCCAACCTGGGCTGCAAAATCAGGAAGGTCATGTGGATGAGTATTTTGTTGGGCAGCTAAAAAACTCATTCATGGCACGAAGTTCAGTTGCCTGTGCATATTTTAATTGCAAAAAATTCTTCAGGGAGAGAAAACATGGGGGGCAGAGTGTTGTCCACTTTCTTTTTAATCTGTATGTTCTAAAAGAAAAGGAAGGTATTAGAGAGGAAGTGTTTTCCTGATGCAATTCTAGCTGCTGGGGAGGAACTGGTTCATGCAGAAGGTAACTTGAGTAAAGATGACTGAAATGACACAGCTCACAGTCAAGGACAAGGAAGAGCAATAAAACATAAACCATAAACCATGAATCCATTCATGAAAGTGATTTTCAGCAAAATCAGAGTCTTTGTAGGAGCACTTTCCCATGAAATTGGATAAAAGGAATGGAAAGCAAATGGTCTTACAAACACACCACCAAATTAAAAGAACGGAAAAATGGTGTAGACAAGACCAAGATGGTCTTTTTGAGTTCTTTTCACAGGCCTGAAACACAAGAAGAGAGTGTACCAAAGTTAGAAACTGAATCAGGTACTTCCAGATGAGCACAGAAACACAGCATAACCATGTAGTGACAAAGTCAGAGAGGCTGAGGATGAAATTAATGCAGTTCACATGGGGCACCAAGAATATCTGATGCAGAAAATCACAGACAGTGAAGGATCACTTGGCACTCTGTCTTAACAACAGATGTCCAGTCTGAAAGAGTACATTAAGCATTGATTCAATTTACTAATCTTAAATCATTAAACTTTACCCAAAGCACTGTAAAAAATCTAGGTCCTCTGGCCAAAAACTCAGTCATTTCTGTGCTGCAGGAAGAGGGCAGAAGAGGATCAAGCATGCTGCCTCTACCCCCGGACCCTGCAGTAGCACAGCATGTCTTGTAACTCCCAGAACATTGTATAAAAATTCTTCATACTCTTGAGAGGAGAGGAGAGGAGACATAGTCTTGGATGGTCTGATTTCTGGAAGGGAAATACCCTTTCAACCCAAACCTGGCACCAAGGGTGCAAGTAGGGGGTAGTAGGCAGCAAGCGTGATACCTGCTACACCAGCAGCAAACGGAAGACCACAGAACAGAATGGGAAAGCTATTGACAGAGAACGTTGGGGAAACCTTTCCCCCATTCCAGAATGTACTGAAAGACTGGAAAAGGAGAAAACATAGTAGGTTTATGAGGTGCATGTAAAGATGTTTGCAGTGGTGTCCCTGGCAGTAGCTGTCAGTGGTCAGTAGTGGCATGTGAAGCTGTGCTGAACACAGTTTTGCAGAAGTCTGTCCTGGGATCTGGTGCGTCAATATTTTCATTACTGACTTGAATAAGCAATGTGCTAATCACATTTGCAGAAGACTCAGGTTTGGGAAGACACTGAAATACTGAAATAGTTAAATTGAATTATACATACAGATATGAACTTGATAAATAGCATTTAGAAGTATTTAATTTGGTAAGAATGAGGGTAAAGTGGTACGTAGGGTATAGCATAGACACAGCACATGGAACAGACTGATAGATGGTAGCTCTGTAAGAAGAGACCTCATTGACCTATAGTAGATCATCAGATGAGCCCTGGTCCACTCTGCTAAGGGTGAATGCCCTTCAGGGATTGGATGGGAACAGAAACTGCAGGGTAGGGGAGGTGATCCAGCCTCTCCACCACAGAAGGAATCAATAAAGGAAATTCACAAAACAGAAGAGTCAATAATCAGAAATATAGAAAAAGTTAAATGAAAAGAGGAAAACTTAGAAAAGCTACAAAAAAAAGAACAGACACAAATATAATTTCTAATTATTTCAGAATTTTCAATTCCTTTATTCAAGGCCTGTTAGCATTAATAGAAGTTTGGTTTTTCATTTCCAATTGCTTTTTATTATTTTTTGGTTTTAACAGATAAATTGGACCTATCTGATGGAAAGAGCTTTTAGCATTTTAGAGGAAGGTTTTGATTCACCTCCTGTGAAAGTTCCTCAGAAGTGAATGAGATGTTTTTGAAAAACATGACTTTCACAAGAATCTATAAAGCTGTGAAGGGAAATGAGGTCTTACTCAAATCTGTGCAGCTACAGTGAAGTCACCAGAACCCATTTGCATTAAAACTGAATCTAACCCACATGTCTCAAGTGACATCTGAATTGGGCCTTTAGATTAGGCCCACAGAGGGGATGTAGATGCCCTTGTCTCCTCTGCCTTGCAGCTCAGGACCAGCCCTGGTTACATTCTGGCTCCACTGTCTGGGACTCAGCCCAGCATGCTGAGCAGGAAGCCACACAAATCAGCTAGTGAAAAATGCTTTAAAGAGCAGCATCTCATGCATTTTGCTTCTTTCGGAGGTTAGGCTCTTAACCCAGGCTGTTGTTCCTTTCAGCCGTGTAGCAAGAGGTCACTCTCCACTTTTATCATACAGGCTAAAAAAGAGCAAGAGGTTGCAGTCATCACAATAACCTTTTGTCCTCTAATTCAGCGGCTGAAGCACTTCTCAGGACACAGGTTGTTCAAGGCTTTTGCAGGACGGTACCCTGGTGACGGAGCTGCTGCTGAGGTTGGACACTTCTCTGTTTGCCGGGTCACACACACAAAAAGCCTTCAAGGGTCATTGTGTTTAGAAGGACAGTGATGTTCTAATCAAGTGCATGGGCTCCTCATGTGGGAAGACATAGACAGGGACTTAGCCTAGCTCTTAGGCTTGCTTATACATTATGCATGATATCTGCACTGGATAAAATTATTCAGTAGCTCCTAGGAAGGGCCTGAATCCCACCTGCACAGTTCTGTAGGAATTGCAGACATTCTAGACGTTTGCAGAAGAAGGGATTTAGGGATCTCAAAGACTGTATGTATCTAAAAAATTATGTGGTGAGGAACTTTCTATTATCTAGTCTCTACATGAATGTGAACTGGATCCTCACCTTTGGATAACGTGGATGATCCCATTCAGTGCAGGAACTTTGATGGAAAAAAAAGAGTAATTAGTCTTCACAACAACTTGAGTTTCACCAAGCAAATCTTCAGTGCTGTCCATACATAGACTGGAAGACAAGCCTTTCAGTCAAAATAGTATTTAAAAAAATACAGCTGTGTATGAACTTATTCCTGACTGCTGATACTTATGAGCAATGAATACCTGACCAAATTTTAATACAAAAGGAAAAACAAAAAGAGCATATCTATAAGTTTGGATGGCATCAATCCCTTTGCCACATGCCCAATATACTGAAGTGGCATTGATGACTCTCCTAAGGGTTTTGTTTTCGAGACTTAGTCCTGTAAATGCTGGTTTATGTCATGAGGCACTGAGGCCTTCAGAGAGGTAAATGAATGCCATATCTATTAGTCAGTGCCAACAAAAGCTTGACTGCAATAAAGCTTCAGTTGTCGAATGGTTTTTCGATTTACCCAACAGTCCCATGATCCTCTTGCTTATGAAGTCCAAGTGCTCCTCATTTCTGAGCAGAGCATCTGTCAGAAGTTATCAAGAAATGGGTGTATGAATAGAGCATTTTCATATAGCAGCATTTTAAGCCCATAAATACAAGCACCTATAAAAGAAGGAATTTTGTGTAGAATAGTTAACATGTTCAAATTTTGTGTTCCTTTTTTCATTTTGCTTCCTTTTCCTTGTTCTCCTTTACAGGAAGCTTTCTCATTACAAAACATCAAAGTGCTTCACACTGGATGAGACAGTTCTGAGTCCTTATCTAAATTTGCCTTTTAAGAACTGTAAGTCATCAGACTCTAGAGCTTCAATTCCATGTTTTCAGCATCCTCTGCTGGTGCAGAAAGTATGTCTTGGATATTTTTTCAGTTCTTGATAACAAATGTATATGTCTTACATTGCAAACTGGAAAATCAGGTGTTAGAACATTGTAAGATATCTTCAAGGTGTTTATCATCAGGAACAAAATATTTGATAACATTTTGATGCCCTTTCTGTGTTTACAGCCTTTTTTCATTTGTTTTTTGACAAAAGTTTGATCTTAAGTTCAGAGCAATACCTCCTACTGAAATCAATGAATGCTTTCATTGTGACAAAGGCAGGCCCACGGAGGAACTTATCTAATATCACGAGTTTCTATTTGGCTGGTTTCATGATTCATGTGTCCATATGTTCATACTTACAGGGAGGACTTGCTAATGTGATTGTATGTGACCTACCCAGCTTTCTTCTTTGTCTTTTTTGCTACAGACTGTTGTGTCCAGCTTTATTGCAGCACTCTGGATTTTCTTGGACTACCTCCACTAGAAAATCACATCTGACTTTGTGCTCAGAGACTCATATTTGTTTATTAAAATGTTACACTCAAGTCAATATTCTGTAAGCATGGCAAGCTAGCCAGGATTTTCCTGTAAGTTATTGGCATTATGTTCAATAGCATGATCTTGACAACAGATTTATTGCAACATTTAACACCATGTCAGGTGCCTTCTCTCTTTAGGCCAAATCCTGATCTATTTTAGTACAACTAAATCATGAAATCTAAAGGGCAAAATTCACCCTTAGATAAGTATATTTTTCTGTTGGCCCCTTGTGTCTTTTTCTTGATGCTCAGTAGAGTGTCCAGAGACACTTGTTTTCCCATTCGCCTGGTTTACTGCCCGTATTTGCTGTTCCATTCAACCGTGTAGTGTTCAACTGCTCCCAACACCATGGGGTTTCTATACATTGTAGGAAGACTCTTATTCAATTGTACGACACCAAACACACAAGCCCGTGACTCATATTTGACTCTGTTTGGTTAAGATGAATGACATCTTTAAAAGTTCCATCATGTACAGTAATCATTATAATCATGTGGACAGGCCCTTCCTTAGCTTCTTTAGTCATGACTTTTGCCCTTTTTTCTTGATTGATAAGTGACAGCTTTGCATTCTGGACCTTGAAATATATATTTACAGTAGTCTAAGAAATTTGTCCTTAATCAAAGGAGGCTTGACTTGCCAACACATCTTTAGAATATTATTGAGTAACTCATTAAAATGTTAATAGCTTCTGTCAGGATTTATTGATCCTGATGTCAGCTTTTCTCAGAATAAGAAATAAAGCTGATTTTTATCTCATCTTTCGACTATGCTGAGTGATCAGTGCTTAAATAGAATAATGAGAAGTGCTTGAGTAGAATAATCGGCATCTGACACATGTATCAGTTCTGAATACCAACAGAGACCTCCAGATATATGACTGTATTTTATGTGGTGTGTGAAATACTATGTATTATAAGGCAAATCAAGAAGACACTTTATCTGGATGATTTTGACAAATACTTCTTTTTCTGCTGAAGCAAATAGAGGAATCACATCAAATATTTTCTCTTGGATGAAAATAGATTTTTTTAAAACAGTTTAGTAAAATAAAAGTATGAGTGCCCTTCTTGTTCATTGCATCCTAAGTTATATAATTTAAAAAAATTACAAATTCTATTCCACAGAATTCCTGTAAGACAAGTAATTGATACAGAATATTTTCTGCTATTGTAACATTGGTTTTATTATATGTGGAACTGAACAAAAGACTGACTGACTTACTGAAGGAGAAGGAGGGAAGGGTATTTGTTTTTCAAAGGCTGCTGCTAATCTCAGAATCTTTCCCACCATGAGCAATGTTGTCCAACAAGAGTAAAACAGCAAATCCCATGGTGACTCTAGCACAAGCAGGATTGTCAAGTGTCAAGATGAATGAAAGAAATGAGAAAAGAATCTGTCTTTTATATCTTGCTTTAACATCATTAAGTCTACCTTCGTCAGGATACTTCTTTGAGTAAGTCAACAGGTATTTTACAGCATGTTCAGAACTTTTAAAAGATGGGCAATGATGTTGAGATACTTTCCTAATTCAAAAGGACCCTAGAGACAGCATATAAGAAGCTGCACCTTAAAGGATTATTTGAGTAGCAACTTACAAGTCAACTCCCTCTAGGCTAGCATGTAAGAACCTCTTTTTCTGTTGTAAATATGCTGTCACCCTATACCTGGAAAGTATTTACAGTGACAGGTATTTACAGTGACAGGTATTTACAGTGACAGGTATTTACTAGCAAAAGGACTGGGGAATTGCAAAGGGCCTAAAAAGTTACCTAGCTGCATTTAAGGTGCAGTGTGGTCAGCCTGCGAAAAGGCTACATAATGTAAGTGTCTACAACAAAAGGCTCAGCTTTCTGATACAAATTCTTGTGTTCTTGTCAAGAAGAAAAAAAACCAAACCAAACAAAACAAAATCACCCCAAAACCAAGCAAACAAAAAGTAACAAAAAAAAA